>JAODAL010015928.1:0-82244 GCA_025379985.1 Phyllomedusa bahiana | reverse complement strand
AGGGTTTGCCGTCCCGCATTCATATATGTGTCTAATATTACAAATGTGACACTTCCCCAGAACGCCCCCTCATGTTAGGTACATTAAAAAGTGTTGAGTCTTGTGAACAATGCGCCTAACACATTCGTTTGGTGCATTATACATCGCAGCCTGCTTACGTTTGGCACATTTTATGCCAGAAAATGGTGAAAAACCCGATCATACATGTCTCCCTCGGTGATCAAAGGAGCCGCTCATCCTGGCACATGTAAAGAGGACTGTACTGTAGAGGCACCACTGGACCACCAGTCAGTATGTCTATGATATTGAATTTTCTGTCTGGTTTCAATGTACAATGTTCCAGAAAATACCATTGTAATTGAAGGACCAGGGGTCGGTAGGTAAAGGGACCCACTTTTACCTTAAACAGCTTCCTATTGTCTTTAAAATGCTTGCTATGGAATAGGCCAATGGATTTGATAGCCCAAAATTACTGATAGATTGTTCAACAGACATAAAGGGATGCTCTTTCCTGAGCTTCTGGAGAAAGTGACCTATATACTGATCTTGTACAGGGACCCTTTACTTTCTATGTCCATTCCTGGTATTCAAGATTTGTCTTACATGTGCAATAGTAAAATTTAGAATTCAAGTGACTATCCTTATGTTTGCTGTAGATAGAGGGTTGCCACACAGAATAAGGTGGTCTAAAGGAACCCTAGTCTAACACTTAATGCAGACCACTATAGGCAAGTCTTACAACTACTTTTATAGTCAGGTTGTTCCAGGGGGTCTCCCTGAAAATTTAAGTATTCCATTTAAAAAAAACACTAAATTTAATCTGAAATTCTATTTCAAGCAACTTAAGCTATTTTAAGAAATGTATTTTAACAGAGCAAAGGAAAATTAAATCTTGAGGAAAACTCAATTTTTGAAAGTCACCGTATGAAATATATTAAGACTAAAACCATTCTGTATAGGCGATTGCCTTAGATGAAGTTCTTTGGGGAGTTTGCCTAGACTTGGAAGCTATTCAGGATAGCAATTAATAATAATCAACGATTGAAGAACGTTGTATAAATAATGTGCTACACTCTGAGTCCCTAAAGAGCTAACACAAACATGTGAACCTCAGAATGAATTTAGCTGTCAGGAAAAAATCATTACACCAAGATTTATGTGACTTGTAGCATTGTTTGTAGGTTCTGTGTATGTTTTCAAATTCAGTTTACTTCCTTGACCCTAAGGTTACAGGGTAAGGACATTAGGCTCAACAGCAACCTACACCTCAGCTTTTTCTTAATGGCTCCATTAATTTTAGAGTATAGAATAGTAATAAAACAGCATAAGGTTGTGCTTATGTTTGATGCTGAAGCTACTGCTATGAAGCACAGGACAAACAAAATACACATGAAAAATGAAGATACTCAGTAAGGAAGACTAATGACATGTTTTTACTTTTCCATTCTAATTTCTATTATATGCACTGCTTATGAAAGGAGGAAAGTATTTCAGTAGCTTCTTTTTAATTGTCTTTTATAAATATAATTTTAAGAAGTGGTAAATATAAAGCTACATGGCTCACTCAATTCCAACACCCTACTATAGGTTTACATTTTGGTAATAGTATATATTGGAACCAATATAGAACATGTGGTAGTGAGCATACAGATTGTCACTTGGTTTTCCCAGAAACAGATACAACTGAAATGTCCTTTTATAGTGCATATGTGGTATATTTTAGTATTTATGGATTGTGTTTATTCTCTTAGGGCCCCATGTATGAAAACTGTCTAGGTCTAAGACTTTTCTTGTTGCCCATAGCAACCAATCAGAGCTCCCCTTTCATTTTGTCAAAGCACTATATGAAATAAATGGGGAGCTCTGATTGGTTGCTAGGGGCAACAAAGAAATTCTTAGGCCTAGATAGTTTTCATGCATGAGGCCCTTAGTCTTTAACCCCTTAACCCAAACTTAAGCCTGAAAAGTAGATAATGACCAGCACATTTGTTTAGTTTTTGCCTCCTTGCGTTTCAAGAGTTGTAACTTTTTTATTTTTTCAATGACGCAGTTGTATGAGGCCTCGTTTTATTCGAGACAAGTTGTACTTTATGGGGGAATAGTTTAAGTTCACTTATAAATAATTGAAGTATTTTTTTTTTATTTAAAAAAAAAAAAAAAAAAATATTTTTTTAAACCATTCACATTTCACACTTAATAACTTGTTAGATTAATTCTACAGGTTATTATGGTCGTGGATACCTAATATGTGTAGGTTTTTTTTGTGTGTGTAATTTATGCACAATTATTTTTTATTAAATATTTAATTTTTTTTGTATTATTTTTTTATTATTATTATTTTTTTTACAATTTTCATGTTTTATTTTTTACTTCTTTTTTTTTTTTTTAAATCCCATGAAGGGAGGACTGTGTTACATTTTTTTTTTTTTACACACTTAGTAATTTATTAGCATATTCATATATGCTAATACATTCTAATCTGTGTCACTTTGACACAGGCAGTGATTTGGAAAGCACACTGGTCACTGGCTGGATACACAGAGAGCTCTGGGGCCACTCTTGATCCCCAGAGCTGACTGCGCAGCCATTCCCCGGGCTCTTTCGGGTCACTGGGTGTTCCAATCACCCGACAGAGCAGACGAACCCTTTGATTGCGCTGCGGTAACGCACCGCCACAATCAAAAGGTTAAAGCACGGGGTTGCGGTGGTTTCCTCCATTCCCCGGTGCTCGCAGGGGATGCTCTGGGAACGGGGCTGTGTAGTACCGCCCCGATCCTAGCGCAGCTGCGGCGCCCGGGTGCCGCAAACTCTGGTGTCTGCAGTGACGTCTAAAGACGTCGCTGCAGGCGAACGACC
Source organism: Phyllomedusa bahiana (assembly GCA_025379985.1). Lineage (NCBI taxonomy): Eukaryota > Metazoa > Chordata > Amphibia > Anura > Hylidae > Phyllomedusa > Phyllomedusa bahiana. Next base: position 79,388 of record JAODAL010015928.1, on the reverse strand, counting down.
TGAAATGCCCGCCGTCAAAAGACGTTGGGCGGTCGTTAAGGAGTTAATAAATAGGGATGGAGAAGAAAGAAGAATAAGATCAAAATAACTCTCTAGGCAATGAAGTTTATTACTATTGGTAGAAAAGCTTAAAATCATTCTCTCCAGGGCCGTACTGACCTTTTGGCAATTTTGGTAAGGGACATATAGGTTGGTGTGGGCAATGGGCTGCTATTCTTATTCTCACTGGTAGAATCAGATAGCTCCCTCCCCATCCCTACCCCAATCTCTTACTTTGACAAGGGTTTTCTTCATGATCATGAACCCTGCTGTTTTTACTAGGTCTATGCAGGAACATTGACTAAACAGCAATGATATGCTGTTGGCAGACCACCTATCCACTCAATTTGGGAATTCAGGACCTTTCTTGTGGTCTTTGGTCAGGATCCCCCAAGGTCACTGATCAAGCAGTTATCACTTATTTAATGGATATGCCATTAATGTGAGGTAGGTTTGTGTCCCACCTATAGGACCTGCATCTGTCTTGAGAACAGGCCTCTGAAACTACTGGTTTAAAAGGAAAAAATGGCCGCGCTTGTGCAGTTACTCTTCATTCATTTTAGCGGACGTTCCAAATATGGCCGTCTGAAACCACTTGGCTGTACTCACAACCCCCCTTCTACGTTGAAAGTTTCAGGTGCCCATTCTTGAGATCGGTGCGGGTCCCAGTCGTGACATCTCCACCTACAGTATCTTACGTTAATGACATATCCTATCGATATGCCATCAATATGTGAGATGATAAAACCCCTTCATAATGGTTCATAGTGTATTTATTAATTATTTATTACTAGGTTGTGCTGAGAATTGTAACAATTCAATGTTTCACAGTGTAAATATTAATTTCTTTGTTATTCTATGACTTGTAGTTCCTAAGTCTTTTGGTTTGTAATAATTAATTATTTTCTAGGCTTTTTTTAATGAGAAACATGGAGAGATGATGGGGAAAAACATCACTATCTGTACCCACTTCAGTTAGTTATATGTTGTATGTTTTTGTGTTATTTGCAAATATTAGGTTATAAACTATTATAAATGAGTACTGTAATAAAATTACTAATTTAGTTTTAACATTAACTTTTTTTAATTTTTATTAAACATTAAAGGAATTTACAAGCCAGAAATTATTGGACATGTGATAAGTGTTTTTGGTTAGTATACTAATTTAAGCAATATGTGTGTTTTCTCATCCAATGCATACCATCAAATGGGGTATGTAATCATACATACACAAACAGTGATTTCTGCCTTAGTCATCTTCCATGAAATCCTCTTTTGCAAAGACAGTAAAAGATGGTGCGATATGACACTGATGTACCTTGAACTTGGAGTTCACTTCTAATCTTTTTGAGAGTTTATTCTGGCCTCTTTGGTTAATATTTGTATTGTCTATCTCTTTAATTTGACATCAATGTTCCTCTTGTGGCCACATTTAGGGAGGTTGGCTATAGTGTAGTTAAACTTCTGAATAATATGTATAACTGTAATAACAGGAACATCAGGCTGTTTGGAGATGGTCTTATAGCCTTTACCTCTGACATGTTATTTATTACTTTCTTTCTATTCTCCTAAAACAACTCTCTCCTTAGCTTCCCTTGGTCCATGTTCATTGTGGTAGACACCATGATATTAAACAGCACAGTGACTACTTTTTACTCTTTAAATGGGCAGACTGGTTAACAAGTTTTACAAGTTTGTAGACACCCTTGATGCTAATTACAGGACACATCTTATCTTTTCTAGGGGTACCGCCATTTTTGTCCTGGCCAGTTTCATTAGATTCTATTTTTAATTTTTTTCGTTGAATCACAATTCAAAAGCAACATCTGATTTTCAGTAAATTTTAATTTGTTTCAATAACCATTGTGAGTTTTTCTTTCTTAAACAAAAAGGCACCAACAATTTTGTCCATTTGTGTATATTGCCATACTTTTCATAGGGATGCAAGTTTTTCAGATAATGCGATATAAAGTATATTTTACCAGTGGCACTTGTCCCTTGTGATCAGTACCTTACAAGACATGGAAGGCATCCAGTTAACCAAAAATCTACTCTGTATTAATGAGGATCAAAAACTATAATAGTGCTATCTACAGACGGGCTTAGATAAGATATCTAGTCATGTTTTAAGGCCTTATAATGAGTTTGATATTGGCTTAAAGAGTGTATACTTACATGTAACACTAGATAGACAGTGTTTTTCCTACATGGAGGAGAGGTATTTTTTTTCTTATTTTTACAAGGCAACATTTCCTTTAAGAAGTTGTACATCGGCAAGATCTCTATGAGGAGAGTCAATCCCTTCCAAACACAACTATATACAGTATGAATAAGCTAGTTTTACAGGAATATATGGAAAGAAAAGTGTCTTAACTAACTGTTTTTTCAATAAACATCTTAAATTAATACATGAAAATCACTTACAAGAGAAATATAATTTAGAAATATTGTTTCTTAGGTTCACCTAGCTTCGTTAGTGGTCTAGCCATAAATCTAAGTATTCTACATGAAAAGACAAAAATACCTGCTGCTAAGTCAGTAAAGCCATTTTTACAAAATTGTAAACATCTACACTAGGCACCCTGGAAATTATAGTGTTAAAATGTAACATAAAAAACCTCATGATTGCGTAATCATTAGACTTTAAAAACTAGTATTTTGCATTTAGCATTTATTGGGAGAGATGTTCAGTAGGGGGAGATGATGATGCAATGCCTAACCCTAGCTTCTTTGGTCACATTAGCCAATTGTAATTTAGACTTGTGTGGAGGGTAAACAGGGAAGATGGTCACATTCTGCTTTGGCCACTGTGCCCCATGACTCATAGCTTGGACAACACCTAACCAGTTTCTGACCGGCCATTTAATACAGTCAGGTTTGAACACTAAATACCTTTTTTTCACGCTTGATTATCCTACCAATTTTATTGATTTGTGATGTGTCAGCCTTTATTTTTATGTAATTTTTACTTTATATTTTTTCTATATATTTATAATTATGTCACTTTTCCATCACAGATATAGGTGATATAAAGTTTTATGTTTGTCCCAGGGTGGGGCTAAAAGTTGCCATTTGGGCTGTTGATGATTTCTAAATAATATTTCCTTTTTCTTTGTGTGTGTATTTTTTTACTATTATTTTATTTTATATATTGTGCCTCCCATAAGGTCAATAAGAACCTCTGGAAGGCATTTTCACATAAGTTTTTTAACATTTTTCTTTTGTTCCTGGTGGTGGTTTATAACCAAGAAAACCTTCTGTAAACAGGCAGGAAATCCTGCTCTAACTTAATGTAAAATCAGAACGGCAATGTATTTGGTAATAATCTTAATTTACCTTTGCCTTCATGTTGAAAACGTATCAGTGACATGGGATTGCCCCTTTAAAGGGGTTTTCCCATCCTGTTATTTTCAGGTATGAGGCCAGCTTGTACATCACTGTGAGCCAGCCTCAAAGATGGCCATACTTGCACAGTGGTCCCCATTCATTTGTTTGGGAGTAGTGTTGAGCGATTTTTATCGACAAAGTTGAAATCGGCAAGGTTTTTATGGTGATCGAAATTTCCAGATCATGCGATAATTAAGGTTAAAATGTGCATCATCTATTAAGATCGCGCCTTTTTCGGCGCTTCCTTTAATTTTGGCGGCCAGTAAATCAGATTACAGAATAGAGGGAGGGTGAGATGTGTGTGCGATGTCATGACTGGATGTGTATGGTGCGATTGGCTGGAAAAATCACATGACCTCGTTTTACATAGAACACGTTTCCTGTTTCAGCCCCAGGTCTCTCAGCGTCTCATAGGGATAGGACCTGCGCTCTGCCTGTGGGGCCCAAACCCGCTCAGCGAAATTAGTCTATTTCTGCACAGAGAAACCTCTACTATTAGCTTGATCCTTCCAATTTAGTTAGATTAGAGATTTGAACATTTAAAAGTAGTTAGCTAGAGAATTTTAAAGCAGCATCTACCGCTGTAAATTCACGGCGGTGGGAGCGGGGGGGGGCCCCGCGGGCGAACACAGAAAGCTCTATCTATAAAGAACACTGATAAAGTTCACCCAAAACTTAGTGTAGACATTGTAGTGGAATATCTTTATTATTAACAGTTTTGCTATTAAATATTTCCTGGATATTGGGCAGCCTGAATTTATATTTGGGTACACATCATTTCTAGTAACTGCAGGTCTCTTTGTTAGCTGCAAAACTCCACTTTTATTATCAGTATACATTTCAGATAGGTGTTCATTTCAATTTACCCATTACACCTGTGACTGTTGATATATCCACCTTGCAGTTAAATTACAATCCAGCAATCTGTAGTCAGCACAGGTTGTTTGTTGCCAAAATACCGTGTATCGTACGAAAACATCACAGTTACGTGTTTTTTGACTTTTGCGCACCTAGCACTGTTCATTGACGCAGCATCTACGTAAATCTTAAAACAACAATTCTATATTCACCACAGGTGAATTGAAAGGTGCAAAAAAATACCGTTTATTATATCAAAACATAACGTTACGTGCTTTTTGACTTTGCACAACCCAGCATTGTTCATTGACGCAGCATCTACGTAAATCTTAAAACAGGGAATTCTATATTCCCCACAGGTGAATTGAAAGGTGCAAAAAATATCGTTTATTATACCAAAACATAACAGTTACGTGTTTTTTGACTTTTGCACACCCAGCATTGTTCATTGACGCAGCATCTACTAAATCTTTAAAACAGCAATTCTATATTCACCACAGGGGAATTGAAAGGGCAAAAAATACCCTTTATTATACCAAAAACATAACAGTTTTCGTGTTTTTTGACTTTGGCACCCAGCATTGTTTCATTGACGCAGCATCCACGTACATCTTAACCCAGCAATTCTATATCCCCCACAGGTGAATTGAAAGGTGCAAAAAATACCGTTTATTATACCAAAACATAACAGATACGTGTTTTTTGGACTTTTGCCCAGTCCAGATTTGTTGATAGACACCTTGCAGTTAAATTTGAATCCAGCAATTTTGTTTTGATTAGAGGGATTTGAGAATAGCTGTGATTTGGGCCCTCCTTTTTTAAAAAGAGACTTTCCAAAACTATTCCATACCTTCTCAAATTTTTTTTATTTCTGAACATGGAGCGAAATGCAGGTGGTAAGCGAGCAAAGAGGGGTACACATGGAGGTAGAGGTACGAGAGAAGGTGCCCCTTTCCAGTGCGGCGACAACACGCATGCCAGCGGATCGTCTTGCGGGGCCCCGTCGGGCCCTTCACGCTGGTCGGGCCCGTGAACAAAGTACGAACATTTTCCCCAAATCTGTCCTTCAGGGGTTTAAAGCAACCTGCATCAAGCTCTTACCTCCTCGTCCTCGCAGTAAGGGCCCAAACAAATGCTCACACACATCAGCATCCGCCAACAAAAGCAGCCCAAATTCAACTCTTACCCACCACGGGATAATCCTTTGTCTGAAACCTTTTTGTGAAAAAAAGCGATTGGTCAAAGGCATTTTAAAAAGATCAAGAGGGATATTTATCTGCTCTGACCCCCATTACGACATCAAGAGGTGGGAACCCGGGTCAACGAAAAAACCCGGGCGGTCGGCAACGTTTTGCAGTGCCCCTGCTTGTACCCGCAGCTTCGGGAAGCAGAAAGTCGGACGACCAAGTCACCTGGTTATGATGATGAACGACTTTGGGGAACCATCCTGGACTTTTTTTTGCAGAATTTGCTTGCGAGCGCTTCATCGTGGCGGGGAGGAAGACGAGGGGTAGTTCAATAGGGGTCCCGCCACAAAAAGGAAGGGGGGGTCGCAGAAGCCGCTGATATGATTCCGCCACCAGGGTCACGCAAACCCCGCTCCTCGTTTATCGCCTAAAAAAGGTCCGGGACCTTCAACCGGGGCCTTCTTTAGCAAGCCTCTGATTCCCCCACTTGCATATGCCGCCTTTGCCGAAACGCATAATAGGGGCAAAACCAAAGTGTTAACCACCACCAACATGTCTATAACATCAGCGAATCGAGTTGAAATGGGGGGAACACTCCAAAAAACCAGACCGCCCCCGGGGCCCCAACCACTGTCACCCCTCTTCTCTGCCCCCTCCTCCCCGCCACCACCAAGCTTTCCTCAGCTGCCCACTCTCAAGTCATACAGGGATCACCTCCGCTTCACCCCACCGTCGCCCGAGTACCCCCAGCCCCACCACCAAGCCCATCCACCCCACTCCTTCCGCCGTTTGACGCCCCTGCACGGCCTCAGGGGCCAGCTAGCACCACCCTTCTGTCCTTCCAGTTTTAAGCAAAGAAACCTTTAACCCAAACCACCCAAAAACCCAAAACCAAATTCGGCATTCCATTTTTGGCCTTGAAATTTTGCCTTTCCTCTGGAAAAGAGGGCCGCCACGTCATGGCCCCCCTCCCCCCCAAACAATGCCGAGCGGCTTTTCTTGCCAAAAACCTCCCGCCCGGCCGCCACGTGCACTAAAATTCAAGCGTGTTGTCTGCACGTTCCGAAAAAGTCCATCTCACCACCGACACATGGAAGTAAGCACAGCCAAGGCCGCTAAAATCTCTTGACAGCTCACGGGGTGAGCTGGTGGTGTCCTGGGGGGCGGTGGCTCTCAGGCCCCCGGGCACCTTTAAAAACCCGCAGGGATGGTGCAGGCCTTTTCCCCCAAGCCCTCTGGGGGCCCAAAACGGCCCAGAGACACCAGGCCGTTTGAAATTAATCGCCTTGGAGACCGCCACACACGGGTCAGGAGCTGTGGACGGCCAAGCAACGAGACCGGCGCGGGCTGGGGTGACAAGAACCTTCCAGAAAGGGTGGTTTGCATAATGGGCGAAATCTGCTGGCCGCCCTTAAGACGGAGGCTGGACACATCCCTTCCTGGCCATGTCATAAACCCTTTTGTCGCCAAAAATTCAAAAGAGCCCCCGGGGGTCTGGACGCCTGCGAAGAAGGCCCAGGTCTGATTCGCACTTCCGCCGTTCGCACCCGCTTCGTCCCGCCGGGCTGCGTTGCAGCGTAGCTCGGCCTCCCCTTCAACCTTCTCTTTGTTGACGGGGCAACACGCTGGAATTCCACCCTCCACATGCTCCAGCGTTTGTGGCACAGCGCAATGCCATTACGCATACGAAGGGACACATGGCCTGACAAGCAGGGGTACGAACCCGGGGGTTGAACCACCGAAGTGAGGCGGGTGAAAGAGCTCGGGCCCATCCTTCCATTTTGAAGAACCACCAAAATGGTCAGTGCGAAAAATCCCTTTTTCCCAGCATAGCATTGTGGTGATCTTAGTTCTGGAACGTTCGTTGGACACCTAAAACAACAGGTCCCGCCACGCGGGGGAAAAAAAAAAAACGGACACAGATGCGGACACGGAGCCTTTTCCTCCGTCAAATCCAAAAGGCCCCCCCTTTCACAATTTTCATCGGTTTTCAAGGCAGTGGCGGGTCCAAAGCTAGTCAAGGGGCCACAGCTCCAGGTCACACTCGGGCAATCAGGCTGTGTTGAAGCTTGCCGGAGCAGCGGAGGAGAGGAGGAGGAGGGGAGAGGAATCCTAACACCGAGCCCGACGTCCCTCCTTGGAAAAGGTTGGCGCAATTGAGGCGGAGGGGAATAGGAAGATAGTTTGCTAGTGCCCCTCACCCAAGGCTTGGGAAAAAAAGGGCTCCATCTCCACATGAGTGCTTGGGATGCCCATTTCCCCAACATGACCCCCGCATTAAGGCCTAAAAATAAAACAACATTACTGGGGGCCCACCCCTATCCCGTACAAAAACAAAACTCAGCATTTTCCTTTCCACCCACCCACATAGAGAGTAAAAGCAGGAAATGGGACCTTGTTTGATTGATAAACTGGAGACATCTTTTGAATCTGCTTCACGTTCCCCAAATGTCCGTGGAACAACATCACACGTGACACAGTAGAGTGCCAAGTAGGCAGCGGCAGCAGCAGGGCAAGTGGCAGAAGCCCTAATGGGGTGACCTCGGGGGCAATCTTTGTTTACCACCCCCAACCATGCAATCAGGGCACGCACCCAACACACAGAATCATTTAAGTCAGGGCACGAAAAACTCTCTAAAACACCGATTTTTTTGCATGGTTCCGGCCCCAAAAGACTTCGGGGTATCCAAAATGGACGAATGGCCCACTGGTTTCACCGCCATAAGGTGTTGTCCTGCCCAGCACCAGCTCATATCTAGGGGGCCCCTTCACACAGCTGGAGGAGTCATTACAAAAAAACGATCCGGCTTTCCACAGATAAGGGTCGTTTGACTTTCATCAAGATGAACAGGCATGGTCTCTGATGATTTTTGGCCCCCCAAATTTCCGAGGGCACCGATTAGTTCCCGGGCTACCTCACATTCCTTTTCAAACAGAAATGCCCTTGAAAACTTTTTTTTTAAAAAAGATCATTTCTTTACTGCAATTTTTATTCTCTTTTTCCCAAAAGTTCATTTTGCGGTTTCTTGAGGAGACTTAAAAGACACCAAGGTTTCAAGACAACACCGTATTCCATTTTCCACTTTACTTAAGAAGTTTTTTTGTATTGTCAAAGTTTTGAGGGCATGTTGCTGTGAGTACAGCTAAATTTGTTTTCCCTTTTGGAAAAGAAAAAATTTGGCTTTTAAGGCATTTTCCCTCCAATTTTTTAAAATGGCTGAAAGTCATATTTTTAAATTTTTTTGGGGGCATGTACTGTGAATACAGCAATAATCAGGGCCTTTGGGAAAAAAATGGGCTTCTAATGGCATTTCTCCCCCACAAATTTTTAAAAAAGGCTGAGAATCTTTTTATAATTTTTTGGGTCATGCTGCTTTAAATGCGCAATACTACAGGGCCTATTATAAAAAAAAGTTTTTTCTAACAGACATTTGTTCTTCACAATTGACCAAAGGGCTCAAGGGGGCACTTGAATTTTTGGGGCATTTTTCTTTGAAATGCAGCATACTACAGGTCCTATTCAAAAAATGTTGTTTCAATAGACATTTTTTCTTCACAATTGGCAAAAAGTGACTCATGGTCATGCTTTGAATTTTTTGGGGCATTTTTTCTGTGACAGCACTATACTAAAAGGGCCTATTCTAAAAAAAAGTTTTTCAAAAGACATTTGTTCTTCACAATTGTCCCCAAAATGCTCAAAGGCATGCTTTGAATTTTTGGGGCTTTGCGGACAGCACTATACTAAAAGGGCCCATTCTAAAAAAATTTGTTTTTAACAGACTTTTGTTCTTCACAATTGTCCAAATGCTAAGGGTCATGCTTGAATTTTTTGGGGGGATTTTGCGTGACATGCAGGTATACTAAGGTCCTTTCTAAAAAATGTTGTTTCTAACGACATTTGTTCCTTTACAATTGTCCAAATGGGTCAAAGGGGCATGTTTTTTAATTTTTGGGGGGATTTGCGTGACAGCAGCTAACTAAGGCCTATTCTAAAAAAGTTGTTTCTAACGAATTTGTTCTTCACAATTGTCCAAAGTGGCTCAAGGGCAGCTTTGAATTTTTTTGGGGGCATTTTGCTGTGACAGCACAAAACACAGGTCCTATCTAAAAAAAGTTTTTTCTAAAAGACTTTTTTCTTCACAAGTCCAAAGGCCTCAAGGGTCATGCTTTGAATTTTTGGGGCATTTTGCTGTGACATCAGGTATACTACAGGGTCCTGTTCTAAAAAATGTTTGTTTTTTAACAGACATTTGTTCTTTTACAATTGTCCAAAAATGGGTCAAGGGTCATTTTTTGAATTTTTGGGGGGATTTTTCTGTGACAGCAGCTATACTAAAGGGCCTATTCTAAAAAAAAGTTTTTTTTAAAAAAGATATTTTTTCTTTACAAATTTTCCAAAGTGGCTCAAGGGTCTGCTTTGAATTTTTTGGAGATTTTGCGTGACATGCACTATACACAGGGCCTATTCTAAAAAAGTTTTTTCAACAGACATTTGTTCTTCACAATTTTCCCCAAAAGGGGTCAAGGTGATGGTCGTTTAAAACAGAAAAGGGAGGACACTGTTAAAAGGACACATTTTGCAAAAATGACTTGTATTTGCAAGATCTTTAAATAGTATCAAACCCCCTATTGAACAACCCATTTAATACAAAGAAAAAAAGAGAAAAAAAGACATGGTGGGGGTTTCCTCCTATTTTAAAAATGGTTTTTCAAATTAAAGACTAAAAAACTTGCATTACAAAATAGCGGGAAAAAAAACCTCTAATTTTACAAGGGAGGTACAGGAAAACTTTACCAATATAGGTATTCAAAAGGGACATGGGGTAGGACACGGACGAGAACAAAAAAAGACCATTTCCCCCAGCACGTTGATAAAATGAGAAAAAGAATGCCAAGAAAAGGGGACCTGGGTGGAACAGGAGCGTTAACCACCAATTTCCAATGAAAACTCAATTGGCCACCTCATACGGAGGGACAAGCGCTACCCAGGGATTTACTGTACTAGGGAAAGGGTGGGGTTCCACACTTTCCCCTTCCCCCTCTTCAGCACGACAAATTTTTTGTTGCTGGGGGTCATCAGGGCATTTTTAAACCCGCGTTTAAAAAGAGTACGCCACCTGGGGTCCACCCCCACCCACTGTAACCCCCCGGCCCTGGGGGCAGCGTGCCCAGGGCAGGTATAGCAAAGTCCATGAAACAAAATGGTGGTTTTTAAAACCCTTTTTCCGGGCCCTTTTTTAAAGGGGGGTCTTCGGTTTGGGGGTAGTTGTGCCCAGGACAGGATATTCAATTCCATTCCAAAATAAGATGATTTCAAATCATACTGCCTTTTTGGCACTTTTCAATTGTGGGTGAAACAGGTTTTAAAGGCAGGGTGGGTACAAGACAGGGGGTGAAGGTCTGTGACTTTTTTTTTTGACTTTTTTAACCTAAAGTGTTTTTCCAAAATACACGTACCATTTGACGTTGTGGAGTTTAAATTTTACTTCTAGCCTTGTTTGGGGGTAATAATGAAAGTGTGTTCCTCCCATAGACTTTAAAAGGGCAAACGCTCCAAACACGCCACTATCGAAAAACCTTATCGATAGCGGGGCCCAAAACGACTATCGATCGATCTCGATAGCCAACGCAATCGCTCAACACTATTTGGGAGTTCTGAATACAGATGAGTGAGTGTGCTCAGCTACATATGACACTCCCATAGAAATGAATGGCAAGAATTAAGCATGTGTAGCTCGTTCACTGTTTTCTGAGGTCATCTCATAACTCACCATGACTTTGCTCAGACCTAAAAAGCGAGGGAAAACTCTTCATTTCTTTTTGTATTTTATTCATCATTTAATTTTCTCATTGTTTTACTTAAAATAGAATTATATTTATATTTTATTTCCATAATTACACATTTTCGTCCTAATATGTATTCTTTTTAGTAATGCCACTAGTTCATGTTAAGTAACAATGAGCACATTGTAAGCAGTTCTTGCCATTTTGCAATTTCTACCTTCAATCTGCCCATTGTATTTCCATTTCTAAATAATAATCATATTTTTAAAGTGACTGATTGTATCCTTAGTGATGAAAGTTGGCGTTTAGTACTGTATGTACTTACATTTTACTAAAATGCCACTCTGTAAAATATACCATTCCATGCCAACCTGTCAGAAATATCAAGCAATATATTTTCAATGGACTGCTGGGAGACCTGCCAAATTCAAAGTAAAACAAATACACAAAACAATATATGTGATGGTATCTTATGTGAAGTAAATGTTGATTCTATGTACATACAGTATTTGAGAAGCAGTGAAGCTGTTTTCAGTTTTTGATAAAAATCTGCTGTGTAAACTATTTATTAATAAGAAGAAAAACAAGAACTTTTTATTAGTCCAATATATGTATGTTTTAATGAATGCTTGTCTGTGCACAAGTGTGTTAGTCTTACTGAGTGGAAAAAAATGTTACAGCCATAGATGTAGCAGAGCTGAGTTATGTACGTATTAATATAAATATATGTATCAGTGACATATACATGTTCTTAAATAGGACTGGTTGTAGGCAACCAGATTGGTTAGACCTGAAGCATCTGGCTATTGTGTGACTGTGCAACCTCTTTATACATATAAATATTACAACACCCACAAACTTAATAAGGTTCTCCTGAACCTTCACATGCTTCTAATTTCATACACAGGTATACAAATCTTTTTTTTATTAGATTTCTGTTACATCCGTGCCCATTCAGGCTTCTGTGCCATCCTCTGTCCGGCGAAGGGTGCGCTGTTGACCATAATTTTGTACTTTATTGTCTGGTTCACTGGTCTGAACATTGCTTACTCCTAGTTGTGTTAATTGAGTTCTGCCACACCCGTTTGTTTCTCCTGCTCATTTTGTTCTGGCCTGTAGATGGGTAAAGATAGTTGTGATTGACAGTTCTTCCATCACTCGCATTCTTTTCTTACCAGTCTGTGATCTGTGTGGTCTGGATGTCAGAGGGCTTCCAATCGCATCCTGGACCGAGACTCTGGCATTTTATAAGAATACCATTAGCCCTCTTCCCAGTGCTTGCTACAAGTCTTGCTGGCAGTTAACTTAGATTGCTACTTTTGGATTTCTGACCTCTTGCTTGCACTCCTAAGGCCATGTTAACACGGCTTAAAATGGGCCGTATTTCGGTCCGTAATTACGCGCCAAAGTGCGCAAATTACGGGCTGAAAACGGCCCATTCATTACGGTAATCCACAGTTCTCATAGAGAACTATGGATTACGTCTCCTCTCCCCGCCCGGCGAATCCGCCGGGTGGGGAGATAGTTGACATGTCACTTTCTAGCGGCGTATACGTGCCGCGAGAAGTGATTGTCTATGGGACGGCGAAGTGCCGGTCCCCCGCTGACTCCCCTGCTCCCGCCCCCGGCCACACAGCGTAATTGCGGAACGTAATTACGTCCCGCAGTTAAGCCGTGTGAACCTAGCCTAACCCTCGTATTTTTGTTGATGTGCTACTACTTCTGCCCACTTGGTTTTTGGCCCTTTTTCTGAACGACTATTCTTTTGTCTTGCTTAGTCTCTGTGTACACCTTAGCATTAGCAGGGAATGTTGGCCAGTTGTCGCCGACCACTTAGGCTTGGACTGGCAAGAAGGTAGGGACAGCTTGGAGGGAGTTGTGCTAGGGTTCACTATTTTCTCTCCCTTACCTATGCTTTCTGGTTGTACGTTTTTTGCAACTACATATGAAATTATGGTGAATTCCCCTTTGTGCAGTAATACAGACTATAGGGCAGAATTATTAATAGTGTCTAATAGTGTAAACTTCGGGTATGTTCACGCGGCTTATTTTGCCGTATAATCGTGCGCGTATTTCACCACGTACTGGGCGTCAAAATGCGCGCCACAATTATGGTAATTCATAGCTCTCATAGAGAACTATGAATTACATGTTGTCTCCCCGGGCGTACAATACGATTGGATTGTACGCCGGGGACGAAAAATGACATGTTAATTGCTACAATGCATGTCTGTGGGGCCAGCCGGGTGCCGGCCCCCCTTTGCTTGGAATTACGCCTGCTTCCAAAATACCCGGCGTATTGCGGTGTGTACCATACATGTCCCAATATGCCATGTGAACATACCCTTAGACTAGACAGTCTAAATATTGTGCCAGATTGGTCAAGTGTATGATAAATCTGGCACATGTTTAAACTATCTAGTCTGAGACACCATTCAGTAGCTGACTTTGTACCATCAAAAACGGCAATATTTTGTTGCATTTTTTTGGCACACAGCATTACACAATAACTCACAACTATTTTCTGCAAAGCCATGCTCCTTTAAGCAAGGGCACACCACTTTTGTTGGACAAGGCACAGAAGTGTCTAAAAACGGTCTAAATCACATAAATACAACGTAAAGCAAGTAAGCCAGTATCTTAGCATAAATGTGCTCCCATATGTTTGTAATAAGGCACAGTATGGGACAACATATTGCACTGTTGTACAGAGCTGCAGGCACCGTGTGGTTTGTCATATGCTTTAGACTTCTAGGCAACAAGGCACCCATGTAATGACTAGCAGATAACGGAAGTTTTGAATGTGAAATTCAAAATCAAAGAACAGAATGGAAAAAACAAATAGATAATTGCTTAAAAAAGGCCAATTTAACTACGTAGTCAGAGACTCGAAGTAAATTGAATATTTATTATTTATTTGGCCACATATCAGTCATTTTATTAATTTTCCCCACTTTTATATGTATTTATTTTTTATGTATGTGTTTGGCCATATATTAATCATTTTTGTGTGATTGATATTAATTTATGATGTGTGTGTCAGATTTCAATTGAATTTGTTTATGTATAAATTAATGTGTTGAGTTTCATTTTCTGTAAGTCATACATGCACATTTCGTGATGAAGGTGTTATCTTTCCCCTTACAATGAATTTTCAGAATTAAAATGTATTTTATGATGATGCTTTTAATTATTTAACAAAAATATATGAATTATTACCTTTTTTTTACTTCAGTTTTTTTGTATTTTTGGACACGTATTTGCAACGACAGCCTGTATTTTGATGTTTTACAGTAGCAGCCCATGGATTTCCATATCAGTTGTAGAAATTTTGATCACCCTTGATCACTTTAAAAAGAGATCAGTCCAGTTCATAATGGGGGCAATTGTGATAAAAGATACATATTCAGGATTTGCCCACTTTGCAATGTATCTGTGGCTTTTTAGTTTTTATATTGTCAAATGTTTTATGAAATCTATTTTTGCATGTTCCAGTGTACTTTCCCTTAAGTTCACATTTTTTTCTACCATCCTTTTTTTGCTCATAAATTTTAACTGAACGCTTTAAACTTTTTAATACAGGAGTTCTATACTTACAGCTCTGGAGCTTCAAGGTGATTTACATTCTGAATTTTGTCTGAGGAGCTACTAGACATGAATCAACTCTTCTGTCAAACAGGTTGTAATAGCTCTTGTGAAATCTGATCATAACATCTATGCTGACATATAATCATTAAGTGTGGTACATTTGAAGTGACTGGGTTACCAAGTCTCAACATTTCCTAAGAATTTTACCATCCATGCATTTCATTAATAGTTATTTTTAATATTTTTCCACTGTATGAATAATTTATTAGCTACATGTTATACAAAACTTCTATATCTACAGTGCACAGGCATAACTTTACTGAAAGACTCAAGTTAAAGCTTTCAGAGTTTGGACATAGACCAAAGAGGCAGTCTAGAGATTGAAGTGCACACAGGTACCTTCATTTCAAGTGTTTATTTTCCCTCCCTCTGGGTTTAAACATGCTCAGCATATCTGTTAAACAAGAGGTAAACATTGCTCTGTTTCAGATTACATCTGTTCCTCATGCCGACTCCAAACCAAACACTGATCATCCAATGAAAAATATGACTAATGAACATAATTGGACAGTCCCGACCTCTGGTGGACGAGCTAACTGCGCTGTTCAGAGTATTCTGGTTTCTAATAAAAATATACCAAGGAGGAAAAGTGGACAGCAAATTCTAAGAGGCAGACAAGTTGGTTTCACTGCACCCTGAGTGCCTAATGGGAGGTGGCATGTTCTGATCTTTCTTTCTACTCATAGGGGTTATCTCACAAAGAATATCATGTTATTTATATAAAGTACCAAGTCATAAACAAATTCTGTATTTAACCGTATTGAAAAACAATCCAGTGAAGAGTTATGACATTTGCTTACATTATATTGCACCACCTGCTGTTTGAGAAGTATAGCGATGTATATGTCCACCTAATGAGCTGAGTGCTAATGGATACACATGCTTAGTCATTCTCTCCTCATTTATTTCTATGCATAGTAATGCACTGGATGTACGAGCCAGACGAGGCTGTGAAAAGTGATTGTACAGCCCCTTTAAATAAGGTACACTTAAAGTGATAGCTGAGCGTTTGATTTTTTGGACTGAAGTTTCACTTTAACTTTTATCCTTTGTGAAATATACACTGTTTATGAATAGGTCATATTTACTAGAACTACAATTAGACTTTATGTAGCATGGCTTTTGATTTTTACCTTTCAAGTTACAGGGGTACTTATACTTGCATACCTCACTCTCCAGTCCTGAGCATGCCAGCTATAAATCAATAGTTAAAGGAGGTTACCCACTGCTGGGACATGCTATGATCAAAGGGGTCAAGTTTTAGATCCCCATAGATCTAATAGCTAAAGGAGTCAACGCACTGATTCAATGCTGCTGCACCTTCACTGTTTCACCCTACATAGCAGTACTCCAACCATTACTATTTTAATAAAGTGTTACAAGACACAAATTAAGAAGCAAAGTAAAAAAAAAAGAATTGAAGGAGACTATTTTGGCAAAATCAATTAAAGAAAACTAATAAAATGAAAACAAATCATTTTTGTAAATCTAGTGATTGAATATACTTCCTAATTTTACTCCATCCGACTGAATAACATATTAAGGTGATCATGTATGAACGTGGGCACTAACATGCCAGTTCTAAATAGCTTTAAGGGAGCATAGAATGTGCCAGAATGTATGAACCTGTTCTTCTGCAGGTCATACATACAGGCACAGTCTAGTGCCAATACGACAAGTCTGGCTCAGGCAGACCACCTTCAACCTGGTCTGGCTGTTCTAACTGTTTTGCGCCTAGATTTTGCGTCAAAGAATCATAAATGTGTCTAATTTTATGAATGTGGTGTGACACGCGCCCAGACCGCCTCAAAACTAAACAGTGTCTTTGGCGCATTACAAAGGCACTTATCGTGCCAAAGTTTGGCGTGCACCCGTTCATACATTCTTTTTGGCTCAAAGTACACCAGAAAATTGGTGCAGCCCCATTCATGCATAGCGCCCTAAATGTCAACAGCTCAATGCATTTTTTTTTTTAAATTGTAAATATTAACCTTTGACATGAATAATATGAAACTTCCTTTTTTATATGTTATTAGTCAGAAAAACAAGTAAAAAGAAATAAGATATGTAAATTTATTGGTACTAAAGTAAAGGGAGAGGTGCAAATTGATTACCTTTTTCTATACATAGTGTTGGTCTTTTTTAAATAAAATAAAAAAGTTTCTTACACATCTAATTATATTCTCACACTAATTAATATTTTCTAAGATTACTTATTAAATCTAATTAAAAAATATCAAATTGTAATTATTTTCATATTGTAGAAAGAAACATACACAATTCACTTTATGATTACTGAATGTTGTTGTCACATTGATGTTATATGGCTTTGGGGCAATTATAACTGCAAATGTACATTTACAAAATTTCGTAGGGTTGTAGAATCATTATTAAATCCAAATTCTGTTAAGCTGACTTTTACTCAGGGGTCACAGGAATTCAACACAAATCAAGAATTCACTGTTGGCTTGCTTTAATGGAATTATTGGTAGTAAATAGCTGCTTGTAATATATGTTAATGTATTATTTAATTGCATTTAACACATTATTAACCCCAGGCCCAGTGAATATACCCCTGGGTCTGTAAATGCTGTAATACAGAACGTGCAGTCACATGTTAAATTGTCCTGACATGTAGGTTATGTAATGCACATTATAGAACCATAACCGTCTGCTAATGTTGAAGTGGTTGTCTCATCTTAACAACTTATTTTGGGCACGTGACCCCAGCAGAGAGCTGCTAACAAGTATCGAAGTCATGATCTTGCAGAACTTACTCTTCTGGTTGAACCATTGCATTGCACCCACTTCCCCATACAAGTTCTCTAGTCCCAACTGAGCCAAAACCAGAGAACCACCGGATGACGAGAGGAAGCAATTCAAACATACCATGAAGACCTACCTTAAAAAAGGCCAAATTGACATTGCTAATTGGGAAACCCTGACTACAGATCATCCCCTATGGTATCCTATGTCACATCAAGTGGCAGTTCATTTTGAGACTGGCCACCTCTCTAATTAGGTTTATGGGGAAAGAGCTTCAATTAAAGCCATGTCAGATTGTTCATCTACAGACATCTGTTTCAGAGTGTTTGTCCCTCATTAGTGCAGTGTAGAACTAACTGGTTAGGTGAGAGGCATTGAGTGTGGCTAAAAAGGGGTAATGTTTCTTATTAGGGAGAACCACCCTGTCAGTGTGTGGCAACTTTACGCTGCACTAACATTTAAATATTCTAAAGGCGTATGAACCCTTATAAAGAGTTATGAATGTTTCTGAAGACTTGAAATCTTTAGCGCTTTCTATTGGAAGCATCATTTCTAAAGCCTGTACACAGATGAACAAACTGGTATGGCTTTGATCCCTTTCACATCGCATGCTCAGTGAGTTGGATGTGACTTGAGGATTGCTACATCTAATAGTTGGTGCTGAAAAGTTCAGGGTCTTTTCTCGTAAGCCTTTTAAACCTCCTGAAAAGTGCTTAATGACCAGAACATTTCTTTAGTTTTTGCCTCCTTGTGTTTCAACAGTCATAACTTTTTTATTTTTTCAATAAGTCAGTTGTATGAGACCTTGTTTATCCAGGAGTTCTACTTTTTGGGGGCATAGTTTGAGTTCACATATAAATAAATGCAGATATGTTTTCAATTTATTTATAAATTATTTTTTACACTGTTTACATTTCACACTAAATAACCTGATAGATGAATTCTACGGGTTATTACAGTCATGTGGATACCTAATAAGTATAGGGGGGTTTTTGTGTGTAATGTAGGCACAATTATTTTTTATTAAATATTATTTATATTATTTATTTTTACACTTTTTTATATATTTTACATCCCATGAAGGGATAACTATTTAACAATTTTTTCACACTTAGTAATGTATTAGCATATTCAATTCTAATACATTACAATCTGTGTCAGTAAAAGCAGCACACAGTGTGCCCTGACTGCAGGCTTCTTATACAGACAGCACTGGGGCTACTCTAGGTCCCAGAGCTGACTGTTTAGATGTTTCCCGGACTCCAACGAGTCACCAGGAGTCCTGATCACACGACGGAGCAGGGGAAAGCCCTTTGATTTTGCTGCGGTCAAGAAAGCAGCAATCAAAGGTTAAAGCGCCAGGGAGCGGAGGTCTCGTACAGCTCTGTTCCTAGCGCAGCTGTGGCACTGGGAGATGCAAAACTTCTCTTTCTGTTGCGACGTCTAAAGACATCACTGCAGAAAGAGGACCTGTAATAACCAACGACTATAGTCATTGGGCGGTCACAAAGGAATGTAAGTAGAGCATAAAGGCATAATGTTTCCATATCCTAATGAGATACCTCATTGCTTCTCACTTAGTCAGCCAGTAAGATCTATTCTGCACTGATGAGGGTAAATACCTTGAAACAGCTGTATGCAGATGAACAAACTGGCATGGCTTGACTCCTTTTCACATCACAATACTCAGTGAGTTGGATGTGACTTGAGGAATGCTACATATAATAGAGAGCGCTGAAAAGCTCCAGAGTTAAAGAGAACCTGTTGTCTCATAGGTTATGCCCCCCTGCTGTGGACACCACAAGTTAATGAGTTTCATGCTGTTTCCAGTGCTGTGTCTCTTATTCTGTACTGTACCGAAGTTTTAGAGTGTTAATGCTCATATCTGCTTATTCATGAGCAGGTTAGCCCACCCACCCACTGAGGCCCCGCCCACCTGGCAGTTATTCACATGTTTCTACCTCTTCAAAGTAATAGGTTAATCAGTTGTGAGGTGGGCGGGGATAGCCTCAGGTGGGTGGGTCATGAATTAAACAGACTCTTATCATGACTTTTCTGGCTGAAAACTAAATACTCTAAAACTCCAGCATCTTACAGAATAAGGGACACAGCGCTGGAAACAGCAGGTATGTAACTAGCTTGTGCTGCCCTCAGCAAGGGGGGCATAAACTATGTGACAGGTTCTTTTTAAGTCTCTACACACTGACATAGGACCTTATGTATGAAAACTGTCTGGCAGTAAGACTGTCTTTGTTGTCCAAAGCAACTAATCAGAGTTCAGCTTTTATTTTTTCAGAGCTCTATATGAAATGAAAGCTGAGCTCTCATTGTTTGCTATGGGCAACAGAGAAAGTCCTACTGCTAGACAGTTTTCATACATAAGGCCCATAGAGTTTCTCAGTAATAAGATACCTTAATCCTTTTGAGCCACTTCTCCAATGAGGCAGACATAAGACAATAATGAAAGGAAATGGAGAAGAACCCAGATTTGCTAGAGCAACTCCCAAATGGAGCTCTTTGCCCCCACTGCCTGAAGATCTGTGGCTGGAGGATTGGACTTCCCAGCCATCTCAGAACACATAAGTCATATTGATGGGTGCCATTAAAATTTTGAGAGGCTGCTGATCATGATGATGATGACACACACAGCCGTATTTAATACTACATATCTGTAGCAGTCAACATCTTTCCTCGGCAAATGAGCTTTTTGTCAGGTGTCTCAGTAGCTGTGATGACAAATATGCCAGAAATATGCTATTGACCAGGGAAAAGCATGGACTTATATGAACCCTTACATTGCAATTACAACTTTGAACATAATTTAGCTCTTAGGCTCAAAATTAATTTCTAATATGAACGTCAAAATCTCTTGTTTCGCTTTACACTTTCACACACTTTAATGATTACGTTCTGGCAGCCAGCAGACACTCTTATGTGAAACTTTTTGCAAACTGATTACTCTGTTTCCCCGAAAATAAGACATCCCCCGACAATAAGATGTAGTGCATTTTTGTTGATGCAGTTCAGAGATTGGCTGCTTATGCAGATGCTTGTGATGAAATCACTACAGTATAATAATACAGATTTTTTGTTCAAAAAGAAATGTGAATTCTTGTTCATTAAAAAAAAAAAAAAACATAAAAATAAGTCTTAGCTCGTCTTTAGGAGCAAAAATTAATTTAAGACACTGTCTTATTTTCGGGGAAACAGGGTAATACTTCACTCAGTAATAAATTCAGTAATACAACTTTTTGCAGTAAAATAAGTTCCTTCTGTTGGTGGCTGCAGGCGGTCAGAATTTTATTATGTAAAGAAATTATACAAGATTAGATAAAAAAGCCTCAGTTACTTATTTCAGAAACAGAGCCCCTTGATAATGGGCAGTGCAGGTGATTTATTCTACCCTGTCTGACAACAGTAAATACAACAACATACCAGCAGCACTCTTAGAATGTTAAGAGACAGTCAAAGGGAATGTATGAACTATTTTAAAATGCATTTCTGTTACATAAAAATTTAAGGTTGTTAGCGTATTGTCTGTATGGGGGAATGACAAGAACAAATGTACCTAGTAGATCCCTACCAATAGTACCAAAACCTCTTGACCAGCATATATATAGAAGACAATTTAAAGAGGAAAAATCGGTCCTAAAAAATAACTTTTATTAAATATAATTTAAAATATCGTGATCTATCTCAAAGAACTCACAAAACACTGTGGGAGGCAAACAACAACCACATGGGTGGGACCAGAGTGATATACAAAACCTGGCCCTATAAACCTAACATACACCTACCTAACTTAGAGAGATACAGGATAATCGCCCCGATAAGGGCGTTCCTGTCCGCAGCCTTACCCTAATTCAAAAACACCCTGTTATTCCTCATGGTCCCGTCCCAACATGTTTCAATCATCCATGACATCATCAGGGGACAGTCTGGAAAGATATAATTGGACCAAGTATCTGGGTATAATAACAAATAATGGCTGCAATAATGCGAGGCACAAGAATTAGATGGTAATTACTGATGCAGAGACAACATAACATGCCGTGTCGATGCTTGCTAAAAAGGCACTCTCACCAATCGTCAGTCCCTCAATGCGCTTTAATAGATCCATGGTGTCCCTAACAAAGGATGGTAAGGTTTCAACAAATGGTGCCAGTATGTGGTCTAGATAGATACCACAATTTTGACAAAGGGCCCCTATCCCAGAGACAATGGGACGTCCCCTCAAGGGGGACACCCCCTTGTGAACTTTGGGCAAAGCATAAAATGTAGCAACCTTAGGTGTGCGTGGATATAGAAAGTCATATTCAACTTGGTCAATGAGTTCCATCTCTTTTGCCTGTGTTAATAAACTTTTTAGTTCTGCCTGAAAACCCATAGTAGGATCTGCTGATAAACGTGCATAGCAATTTTTATCCATTAAAAGATTCAGGCATATCTCCCGATATTGCTGACAATTCATCACTACAATGTTGCCCCCCCTTGTCAGAGGGCTTAATGCATAGCTCGCGGTTCTTTGATAGGGATTCTAGTGCTACCCGTTCAGATTTAAGATAATTCGTCCATCTGGAATCTTTTATCTTGGCCAGATCGTTAAGGACTAAATCCAGAAATACCTCAATGCAAGATGCTTCTACTACTGGTGGCATCTTATTACTCTTGGCCCTCAAGTTTGTAAAGGGGCCCTTTCCAATGTCGTTTTGTGGTATATCTGCCAGTCCGAATAGTAATCTTACATCTTGCAGCATATCAACAGGGATCCCCATTTCAGAGCTTTCCCGTCTATTTTTTGCTGCAAAGAACTTTTTCCAGTAGAGTTTCCTTGCAAATATATGTAAGTCCTTAGTCCATGTAAATAAATTGAATCTCATTGTCGGGACAAATGATAGTCCCTTGCGTAATAGATTCATCTCATCGGATGTCAAGATTTTATCTGACAAATTGATGATTTGAGATTCTAGTTCTTGTGGGGCCTGCACTATACTCGGTAGCTGGGGGTAGTCGTTCGTTCTCTTAATCGGATTTGGTAATTCGGGTCTAAAAAACGCTGTCCGTTTCCCCTACTTCTCTGAGAACCTCTTCTCCCCCCCCCCCCCCTGGTTACCCCTTGATCTCGTCTGTGATCTAGAAGGTCTCCGACCTCCTTCTCTCTCAGAATCCGATTGCTCGGTTTCTGTTGAGGAGACGTCAGTGGGTATCTCTCTCCCAGGGGTTCGATTACCTAGACACACGTAAGCCTTATTTTCCCTGAAATCTGTAAGATCCCTCAGAAATTGACGATGTTTCCTTTCTTTAAGGTGATGTTGAAATCGTTCAATATTCACCTGTAAAGTTTTTTCTTTAGTCGTGAACTCAGGTTCACTCGAGAATTTCTGAATGAGATCAATCTGTTCTTTAAGTTTGTTATTCAGAGACTCAAGGATCACTTTTTCTTCCTCTGAGAGGACTGTCATGAGGTGTAATGAACACCCAGTGATCTCTTTTTCCCACCTGGAGGGGAAGGAGGGGGATTTATTGCGACCCGAGGGTGTCAGAGAAATACGAAGTCCCCGAGGGACAATTTTCTGCTCAATGTAATGTTGCAGACTTTCTACCTCCCAGAAAGAAGCCACCTGTTCCCTATACGTTTTGGTTAAATCCTTAAATGCCGCAGAGACAGTCGGGAGATATGGTGCCTGAATAATGGGTTTCTCAGAAAAAACATCTTTAGATTCAAGAGACCACTGATCCATAGACGGTCCCTTAGAGAGAAATCCTGCCATGCCGTGCAATAAATAATCACAAAAACAAATGTACCTAGCAGATCCCTACCAATAGTACCAAAACCTCTTGACCAGCATATATAGAAAACAATTTAAAGAGGACGTAATTGTTCCTCTCTGGATGATTTCAAGAAGGAGGCTAACATTTTGAGATCTCGGTTTCTGACTAAGGGCTATCCAGATCATATATTAAGACAATCATATCAACATGCACTGACAAGGGACCGGGTTCAATTGCTGACACCAAGAATCCATACTAGCCAGGATCAAGAGACAGTAACGCGCATCATTGGCACCTTTGACAATGCGGCCCCTCGGGTGAGACAGACCCTAAACAAATATTGGCATGTGTTGAAAATGGACCCCGATTTGGTAGATTATGTCGGGGAGGCCCCCTCGATATCATATAGAAGGGGAAGAAATCTGAGGGACTGTCTGGTCAGTAGCCACTTTGTAAATCCAAAGAAAGACATGTGGCTGACTAGACCAAACGGTTCTTTCAGATGTGGGGATTGTTCGTTTTGTGACTTTGTGGAAAAGACAAATACGTTCTCCAATGATACAGGGGCAAAGACTTATCAGATCAAATATTTCATCAATTGTAAGACCACACATGTGGTATATCTGATAACCTGTGCATGTGGATTGAGGTATGTAGGTAAAACCACAAGACAGCTGCGACGTAGGATTGGGGAGCATTTGGGCGATATTCGCCATCAACGTGACACACCAATCTCACGGCATATACACTCAATACATGGGGGAACTCCAAATGCCTCAAATGGAGGGGCATTGATCGGGTCTCTCCCTCTCAAAGACGTGGAAACTTGGACAGATTATTGCTGCAGAAGGAATGCTTCTGGACATTTACCCTAAATACAAAGGCACCAAACGGGTTAAATGACCAGTTGGATTTCAGCAGCTATCTTTAAGGTGTTTCTTTTCTTTTCCTTGCATATACAACATTGTTGAATTAACTTGATCATTTGAGCATAATATCCTAACTAACTTTATCAATGTCCTTTGGGAGAATTGGAACGGATTATCAGTTCTTTTTCCTACCAATAAATGTCGTTTCACTAGCTGTTAACCGAGCATGTTTTTCAAAATCACCTGCTCAGTCTGTCTGCCCCGGTGTTGCGTCCTGCATACATTTCGTCGCGATGCTTATCTGCTCACGCGCCGTAACTATGGACGCTTTCTGGTCAGTTCTCCGTTGCTGGCGCACTATGTGATGTCACGGAGGCGCCGTGAGCGCGCCTTTATCTTCCGCGCGCCGCCAGCTTTCGGCGTCTCACACACAGCCGACGCTGTCATGCCCTTACAGGGCGGGAGATGACTTACAGTTCTGAAACTCAATAGTAAGTTATATGGGTGTATGCTTTGTGGTGGGGGGTTTGTTTGGGGTTGGCTGTTTATCTTATCCCCCTCTTTGTTTTTGTTTTTGTACTTCCCACAGCCTGGTGGTCTTGCTGGTTTATATTGCAAACCTACAAGGCGGCATTATGCAGATGAAACGTAAGGTAGTGTCCTCTTTTGTTATGTAAACACGGCATGTTATGTTGTCTCTGCATCAGTAATTACCATCAGATATTTATCTACCCTCTAATTCTTGTGCCTCGCATTATTGCAACCATTATTTGTTATTATACCCAGATACTTTGTCCAATTATATCTTTCCAGACTGTTCCCTGATGATGTCATGGATGATTGAAACATGTTGGGACAGGACCATGAGGAATAAGAGGGTGTTTTTGCATTAGGGTAAGGCTGCGGACAGGAACGCCCTTATCGGGGCGATTATCCTGTATCTCTCTCAGTTAGGTAGGGGTATGTTAGGTTTATAGGGCCAGGTTTTGTATATCACTCTGGTCCCACCCATGTGGTTGTTGTTTGCCTCCCACAGTGTTTTGTGAGTTCTTTGAGATAGATCACAATATTTTAAATTATATTTAATAAAAGTTATTTTTTAGGACCGATTTTTCCTCTTTAAATTGTCTTCTATATGGGGGAATGGCCTCCTTTTTGGTCATGCGCTCTACCCATTCACACGGACTGTCTTATCAGAGTACAGAGTAGCTGGGACCTTCGTTTTCTGAAAGTATGGAGGCGGGAGAGGTCACCAAGCTAGGTGAGATGTTAGCATAGATTCCCATCTGAACTGAGGTCACCTTGTCGTGATTAGTGATGAGCGATTACGTTGACTATCGTCATCGGGTCGATGGTCGATAACGGCAATAACCAATAAGATATTCGATGGTTGATGATAGATTATCAACGATGACCATTAAAGTCTATGGGAGAGCAACAACACCTTCATTCTTACACCCAAACAGGGCTGGAGAAGCTGGAATTAACATCCACAACAGTCAAATGGATATGTGCTACATCTTAGGCAACATACTTTGGTTATAAAAGCCACAGAAAAAAACTCACAGACCATTCACTATCCCTGTATGGCACCACAGCATGACCCTTAAACCTGCATGACCCACAAATTAAAAAGTGCCAGAAGGCAGTATGATTTGAACCATCATTTTACTTGAACTGGACATTGAATATCCCTGTCCTGGAACGCAGCATGAGCCCAAACCTGCATGACCCCCAGATTTAAAAAGTGCCGGAAAAAGGAGTCTTTCAACCACCATTTTAGTTGAACTGGAAATTGACTATACCTTTCCTGTACCACAGTATGACCATTAAACCTGTCTGACCCACAGATTAAAAAGTGTCGGTAAAAGGAGTCTTTCAACCACCATTTTAGTTGAACTGGAATTGACTATAATCTGCCCCGGAAAACCTTTAAAAACCTTTAACCCACAGATTAAAAAGCCCCGGAAAAAGGGTATTTGAACCCCTTTTAGTTGAATGGCATAATATGCCTTCCGGGACCCGCACCCCATGCCCCTTAAATCTAAAGACCACAGATTAAAAAGTCCGGGAAAAAAGGATTTTTTCAACCCCATTTTGTTTCACGGGGAAAAATTACTGTCCCTGTCCGGGATAGCCTTGCCCCCCCCGTATGAGTGCGGACCAATTGGTTCATTTGGAAATACTGGTGGAAACCTCCTGCCCCACCCATTTCCCCTTTTTTTGGGATTCTTTTTCTCTTTTTTACTAAATGCTGGAGGAAATTGTCTCTGTACTTTGTTCTCTGCCCGTGTCCATACTCCATTCCTCGAAAAACCTAACTTCAAGTTTTCCTGAACCCCCTTGTACAATTCGAGGAATTTTTTTCCAGCTATTTTTACATCAATTTTTTTGGGTAGTTAATTCTAAAAACACTTTTTTTAAAATGGGATGAATCCCATCATGTCTTTGTTTCCCCTTTTTTTAAATTGTTCCATTAACATGTCCTACCTATTCCTTTTCTGACAGCACCATCACCCTTACCACTCTTGACAATTGTGAAAAAAAATTCTGTTAGAAAAACATTTTTTTATAATGGACCTTTATATACTGCTTCATAAAAAACCCCCCCAAAAATTCAAAACATACCCATGAGCCACTTTTTGACAATTGTGAAAACAAATGTCTTTTGAAAAAACTTTTTTTTTAAAATTTGGGACCTGGTTTTAGCTCATGTCACAGCAAACCCCCCCCAAAAATTCAAACATCCCCTTGACCATTTGGAAATTTAAAGAACAAATTGTTAAAACAACTTTTTTTTTTATAAAGGACCTTAGTTAGCGCTGTCACAGCAAAAATGCCCCCAAAAATTCAACATGACCCTTTTGACCACTTGGAAATTTGGGGAAGAACAAATGTTCTGTTAGAAACAACTTTTTTTTATAATAGGACCTGTATAAGCACAGCCCACAGCAAAATGCCCCCAAAAAATTAAAAGCTCCCCCTTTGGGGCCATTTTGGACAATTGTAAGAAAAAATTTCTGTTAAAACAAATTTTTTTTGAATCCCTTATTTTTGCTGCATTTAAAACCCGCAGACCCAAAAATTTATAAAAATGCTTCTCAGCCCTGAAAAAAATTGTGAGGGGAAAATCCCACTTAAAACCATTTTTCTGTTCCAAAGGCCATATTTTGCTGTATTCACAAAAACTGACCCCAAAACCATTGCAATCAAAACTTAAAAAGATAAAGTGAGAAAAAGGAAACGGGGTTGTCATAAACCCTTCTGTCTTTTACAGTCTCCCCACAGCAAAACAAGCAAAAATAACTGTTGGAAAAAAGGAATAAAAATTGCAGTAAAAAATCCCCTTTTGGGAGATGTTGGGCATTGTCCATTTGGAAAAACCCGTTTTTCTTCCCCGGCGATGCGTGAGATGTTACTTCAGTATTGTCACATAATCTTCTTTCCTCATGATGTCCTCATTTTTTGAAGGTTTTCCATCCCTCCTGCACAAAAACAACCCCACAATATGAATCTACCCGTGTTTATACTTAAATTTGTTTCTCAGGGTTCCCAAACTTCTTTTCCTCCAAAGTAACAATGGTCATTTTGGGAAAACAGTTCAATTTTTTGTTTCAAGACCCCAAGGACATGTCCCCCAGAAATTTTAGGGCTTTGTTCCGTGTGCATTTGCAAACTTATAAGTTTTTTTTGGAGTAATGACTTCTTCCGGCAGGGTGGCATTTCACTTTGGGGAATGACACAATTACCAGCTTCCCTCGCATTTTCACCCAAAGGTCTTTTGCTTTTGTTCTTGGCTTGTATCACATTTGGCCAAAGCAGTTATCTTTAAAACACAGAACCCATCTCCTTCCTATGTTATGCTGGACTTCCCATATTGTTTTTACTTTTTCATTATTGTTTGTACAGATGAAAAAAAGGCACCTTTAGGTTCTAGAAATTGCACCCAAAAAATGATCCAGCTGGCAAGTCCACAATTTTCCCTTTTTGAATCTTAGCTGATTTCTTTAGACTTTCCCATGATTTTCACAAAGAACATGGTTTTCTGGTATGCATTAAAACTACATCCACAGGGGAGTCACTAATTATCTCAGATGTTGCCAATAAACGTACCACAAGCTTCCAAAGACAAGACATCATCACATAGACTGTCCTAAGTTGTTTAAAGGCATAGTAATCCTGGTGTATGTAAACTTTTGACTTTGCAGAAAGAAATAAAGCTGCCTTAAAACATTCTCTCTCTCATTATTCTGGCATTTGGCAAATATATGTACACACACATATATATATAAATGTATATATGTATAAATATATATATATATATATATAAATATATATATATATATATATATAATTATATATGTGTGTTTATGTACATATATATGCCAAATACACTCACCGGCCACTTTATTAGGTACACCTGTCCCACTGCTCGTTAACACCATTTCTAATCAGCCAATCACATTCTCCTGCAGTTCAAACCGAGCATCAGTTAGGGAAAGAAAGGGTGATTGAGTCCCCTTTAAACGGGGCATGGTTGTTGGTGCCAGAAGGGCTGGTCTGAGTATTTCAAAACCGCTGATCTCCTGGGATTTTCCGCACCCCATCTCTAGGGTTACAGAGAATGGTCCGAAAAAGGAAAAACATCCGTGAGCGGGAGTCCGTGGGCGGAAATGCCTTGTTTTATGCCAGAGGTCAAAGGAGAATGGGCAGACTGGTTCGAGCTGATAGAAAGGCAACAGTGACTCAAAAAAGCCACCCTTTTCAACCAAGGTAGGCAGAAGAGCATCTCTTTAACGCACAGTAACGGCGAACTTTGAGGCAGATGGGCTAAAAAGCAGCAGAAGACCACACCGGGTGCCACTCCTTCAGCTAAGAACGGGAAACGAGGCTCCAATTTTTGCCAAGCTCTCGAAATTGGCATAAAAAGGGAAAAACTTGCCGGTCTATGAGTCCGATTTCTGCTCCCCAATTCGGAGGTGGGGGCCCAAAATTTTTGGCGTCAACAACAAAAAGCATGGATCCATCCTCCCTTGTATCAAGGGTTTCAGGCTGGTGGGGTGGGTCAGGTTGGGGGGAATTTTTTTCTTGGCACCTTTGGGCCCCTTGGTCCCCAATTACACGTTGCAACACCTTTTGAATCAAAGCCACGAAAATTAGGCATTCGAAGGCTAAAGGGGGGCCAACCCGTTACTAGCATGGTGACATAAATAAAGTGGGGCCCGGGGAGGTTTTAATTTCAAATAATGCCAAGTTATAAAATACTGAGGCCAGGGGTGTCAACTCGTTTTTACCGGGGGGCCCCATCAGCCTCACGGCGACCCCTTAAAAGGCCTTTAAAGGGCCCACAAAATTTTAGAACTACTTGTAGGGAATAATGGCTATAAAGCCCCCGAATGAAATTTTTTCTCCATGTAGGGAAAAGATATTCCCCCCTGTAGCCAGATAAAAGCCCCCTGCGCCGGTAATATGCCCCCCTATAGAAAGGGAATGCCCCCCATAACCCCCCCGGGAAACCGGGAGATGCCCTAATAGTCCCCATACCATGTAGATGCCCCAAATATCCCCCATAGCCATGCAAGCCCCCAATCCCCCAGTAGCCATGCAGATCCCCTATCCCCCCCGTACCCGTAATGCCCCCTATCCCCCAGTAGCCAGGCAGATGCCCCAATCCCCCATGGCCATGTAAGGGCCCCATAGTCCCCCAAGCCATTAATGCCCCAAGCCCCCCATAAGCCAGGCAGATGCCCCATAGCCCCCGCCAGGGGATGCCCTAGTCCCCATTTGCCAGCAGATGCCCCTAGCCCCCCCCTAGCCAGCAGATCCCCATAGTCCCAGTACCAGGCAGAAGCCCCATATCCCCCTACCAGGCAATACTCCTACCCCAGGCCAAGCAATGCCCCATGTTTTTCCCCCGACCGGGAATCCCCCCTATCCCCTAGCCAGGCAATACTCCAAGTCCCCCATAGCCATGCAGATGCCCAAAATCCCCCAAACCAGCAGATGCCCCATATCCCCCCCAACCAGGCAGAGCCCCCCAATCCCCCATAGCCATGCAAGCCCCATAGCCCCCATAGCCCTGAAAATCCCCCAAATCCCCCCCTACCAGGCGATGCCCCTAGTCCCCCCAAGCCATTAGATGCCCCATAGTCCCCCATTAGCCAGTAGATGCCCCATAGTCCCCCCAGTAAGCCAGGCAATGTCCCCATAGTCCCCCAGTAGCCCATGC
This sequence comes from Phyllomedusa bahiana, assembly GCA_025379985.1. Classification (NCBI taxonomy): domain Eukaryota; kingdom Metazoa; phylum Chordata; class Amphibia; order Anura; family Hylidae; genus Phyllomedusa; species Phyllomedusa bahiana. The sequence continues at coordinate 48,849 of JAODAL010015928.1, read as the reverse complement.
GGATGCCCCATAGTCCCCCAGTAGCCATGTAGATGCCCAATCCCCCCAGAGCCAGCAGATGCCCCTAGTTCCCCCACAGCCATGTAATTGCCCCCAATAGTCCCCCCAGTACCTGCAAGATGCCCCATAGTCACCCATTATCCAAGCAGATGCCCCATAGCTTCCCCAGTAGCCAGCAGATGTCCGCCATATTCCCCAGAAGCCAGCAGATGCCCCATAATTCCCCCAGTACCATGCAGATGCCCCATATCCCCCCCAGTACAAGGAAATGCCCCATAACCCCCCAGAAGCCCATGTAGATGCCCCCATAGGTCCCCCAGTAGCAGGCAGATGCCCCATATTCCCCCATAGCCAGGGCAGATCCCCAAGTCCCCCAGTAGCCAGGGAGATGCCCATAGTCCCCATGTAGCCAGGCAGATGCCCATAGTCCCCTGTACCAGGCAGATGCCCCATATCCCCCCCATACCAGCAGATGCCCAGTAGCCAGCAGATGTCCCCATGTTCCCAGTAGCCACGCAGATGCCCATGTCCCCAGTAGCCACACAATCCCATGGTCCCCCATAGCCAGCAGATCCCCATGTTATTCCCACATTAACCTACATCAGATACGCATGAACCTCAGTAAGCCCAGTCCGATGCCCCAGTATCCACACGATGCGCCATGGTCCCCAATAGCAGGCAGATGCCCAATGGTCCCCAGATCAGCCACACAGATGCCCCCATGGTCCCCAGTACCGGAAGAGTGCACCATAGTTCCCCCATAGCCAGGCAGATGCCCCAAAGCCAGGGCAGATGCCCCATGGGTCCCCCCTAGTACCATGCAATGCCCCATAGTCCCCAGTAGCCAGGCAGATGCCCCATAGCCCCCCCATATCCATGCAGATGCCCCATATCCCCCCAGTAGCCATCAGAATGCCACCCCATAGTCCCCCCCCAGTAGCCATGTAAGATGCCCCACGAAGTCGCCCTAGCAGCCAGGCAGATGCCCATAGTCCCCCACTAGACAGGCAGATGCCCCATAGTAACCCATAGCCAGGCAGTGCCCCATAGTCCCCCATAGCCAGTCAGAAGTCCCATAGTCCACCATAAGCCAGGCCAAGACCCGATAGTCCCCCAGTACCAGGCAGAGATGCCCCATAATCCCCCAGGTAGCCAGAGCAGATGCCCCATAGTCCCCCAGTAGCCAGGCAGATCCCCATATTCCCCCAGAGCCCGGAGAGCCCCATAGTCCCCATTAGCCCAGGCAGATGCCCCATAGTCCCCAGTAGCCAGGCAGATTCCCCATAGTCCCCCAGTAGCCATGCAGATGGCCCCAGTAGCCAGGCAGAGCCCCCAAGCGCAGGCAGATGCCCCATGGACCTCAGTAAGCCACGTCAGATTGCCCCCTGGTCCCCAGTAGCCACACAGATGCCCATGGTCCCCAGTAGCCCATGCAGATGCCCCATGTCCCCATAGCCACACAGATCCCCATGTCCTCAGTAGCAGGGCAATGCCCCCAGTAGCCACACAGATGCCCTATGTCCCCAGTAGCCGGGAAGATTGCCCCATGTGACCCCCAGTACAGGGGGGCAGATGTCCCCAGTAGCCCACACAGATCCCCAATGGTCCCCCAGTAGCCTGCAGATGCTCCATGGTCCCCAGTAGACAACAGATGCCCCAGTAGCCCCCTCAGGTAGCCGACACAGATGCCCCCATGTACCCCAGTAGCCAGGCAGATGCCCCATAGTCCCCCAGTAGCCAGGCAGAAGCCCCAGGTAGACAGGCATATCCCCAGTAGTCCCCCTCAGTAGCCAGGCAGATCCCATTAGCCAGACAGAATGCCCCAGTAGCCCCCTCAGTAGCCAGGCAGATGGCACCTAATGATTAAAAAATAAAAAACTCTACTTACCTCGGTCCGTGCAGCGCGGTCCGGTTCGGGAGCTGTGTAAGTGTTAAGCAGCTTGACGTCACGCCGCTTATCAACCCACACGCAGCTCCCAGAGATTCTCCTCGGTGGCAGAGGCTTCCGGCGAGGAGACCCAGCGTCACAGTGGGCGAGAGTAAAGGCGGCGCGTTCACGCCCCCTGCGACGCCCTAATGTACAGCGCTCACTCGAGCGTTCCTACAAACCAAAGTGGAGAAGGTGGGAGGGAATACGATCACTCCCTGCCTTCTCCTTACTAGCAGTCTAGACACTCCGCACCTGTGGTAAAACAGCTGTGCGAGCTCAGGGAGATCGCGGGCCGGAAAACACAAGGCCGCGGGCCGGATGTGGCCCGCGGGCCTTGTGTTTGACACCTGTGCTGTAGGCAATCAGCAGGTAAGATTGTGGAAGGCAGGTGTGTGCTTTGCAGAATTCTGTATTCTGTATGGAATTTCCAGGGAAGTCAAGGTGGCCAATGTAGCACTACATCTCAGAACTTGCATCTAGCCAAATTGCAGCAGGAGAACTGCAATGTAGGTGCCATCGAAGTCCCATGAGCTTGTGGGGGAAAAGAACATTTTAGTCAGTGACGGTAGGTTACTGACACGTGCATAGTTAGTATAGCTGTCATGCAGCTTAAATGGCCTTTAAAGCCCGCTGCTCTCAGACCTCAGGTGAGGAGAGTAAACCTGAGGATCTTGTTCACCATTTCCCTCCACAGTGTGCTACAGTGAGGCGCTGAGAGAGAGCTCTTCGACACAGTCTGGCTACACAGCACCCGGATTTGACCGACACTATATGGTTGTATACAAAGTTAATGCCGACCTAGCTGGAGTTAAGCCATGTGTTTTGTTGTTTACGGACATCAACCAGCTGATGTGAAGCCTTCTACTGGGGATATTTTGTGTTCCTGGTGTCTGGTGTTATTTGTGCCGTTGTAAAATAAAATCCTTTTAATTTTTACATTCAAAAACCCATTTGTGTCTACCATTTTCCAGCTACACACCCCACATATGGTGAGGAATTCAAACAGGCCATCTGGTTTGCTAGAGGTTATGGCTGCATACATTTTTTGCTTTCGACTGATTAACCTGCATATGTCCTGGGTAAAGGCTGCTAGCTCATTGCCAAGCCTGGCCCCTGCTGCGGAGGAACTATGTAAGCACTTGGTGCAGGCCAACACGGCCCAGCAAGAAACAGTCTGTTGCTGGAACAGATTTCCGCCCTCCAGACAGTGTTTCTGCTCGGAGGAGGAGGACATCTCAGGGGTTATGAATGTGAAAAAGGTGGTGCAGAGCACCTTGCAAAAGATGACCCCCGATGATGACATAGAGGCATATCTTGTGGGTTTTGAAAGACTTGCTGAAAGGGAGAAACTCTATGGACTAAAGTTCTGGCACTTTACTTGATTGGTGAACCACAAAAAGTCAACTTTGATCTAACTGCAGAGCAATTTAAGAACTATGACCTCTTTAAAGTCAAGATTATGACTCGGCTGGAAGTCACCTTAACGGTGCGGGCTCACAGAGTCCATGACTGGTGGTTTGAAAAGCATAAGCTTCCACGCTTTCAACTGTTTGACCTGCTACATCTAGCGTGTAAGTGGCTACAACATGGCCGAATCGTCATGGACTCTATGTTAGTGGACTTCATCGGGAGATGCACCGCTGGGTTGCCCATGGAGACCCCAATACACTGGATCAACTAGTTGCCCTTATGGAGCAGTTTACCAGTGCTCAGATGTATCTGGGGCCAAAAAGTACACCTCTGCAGTTAACGTACGGCCGCACAGGGAATCGTTGCCAAGGTCCCAGCATAAAGGGGGGGCCCCCTTGGGCCCCCCCCCTCCTGTAGCTTGTCCCGGAGAGACATGCCAGGTTCTGGTCCACCCAGAAAAGAGAGATCTGTGTAACCATCACCCCATAAAGTCCCATTTGGAGGCAGACCATAGGAGCATAGTTGGAGGTGCCAGCAACTCGGGCATATTTCAGCACATTGTCCTCAACAAGAAGAGCCAAGGGAGGGTGGGACCATGTGTCACCTATGTTCGCCCGCCATGCCTGCAGTGCTACATTCCTGCAGGAACCAGGCCCTCAGCAACTCCAGGTGAATGAGGTCAGTGTCGTAGCTGCCATTCCCCATGACCTAGTGATCCCTGAAAAAAAGGTGGGCGTTGTGTGCATTCATGGGGACACTAAACACTACCCACGGGCAAAAGTGACTATAAAGACTGGCTGTGGGACTCTGAACCACGAAGTGGGAGTGGTGACATACAATCTAGCACCCGCCTGTTTGTGGGATGGGACTTCAGTATTCAAAAGGGAAACTCTGGTCAAGAACCCTATGGGTGTCTCAGTCCAATTCCACTAGTGGATGATGTCCAGGAGGAAGCAGTAGGGGTGATCAATGAGATACTTGATAACTCTCCCCTAGCAGTGTTGTCTGGAGAGGAGAATGAGCAGTCTTCTCCTGAGCACAATGTTTCTGACCTAGAAATCTCATGGGAGAACTTCTCAGTTGCGAGACTCATTCAGTTGCGTAATGGTACTGAATGAGGTGCCACAAAAACCTGATGCTGAAAAAAGGTTCCCACATTTTGCTTTAAACAATAATTTAAAAATTGTAGAACTGTTGTTGGTGCCAGTACATTGTAGGAAAATGGTGCTCAATATGGCAAACAGTCATGTGCTAGGAGGTAACTTGGGGGCAGACAAAACAGTCCTACAAAGGTTTTATTGGCCAGGTTGCTATCAGGAGATCGTCAGCTTTTGTAGGTCCTGCCCCTCTTGTCCATTAATCGCACCTATGTAACATTTTAGGAGCCCCATAGTTCCCCTGTCAATAATGGAGGTACCGTTTGAGAGGATAGCCATGGATTTGGTAGGGTCATTGTTCAAGTCGGCCCGGGGCCACCAATACATTCTTGTAATACTCCCCTGTGAAACACCTCCTCAAATGGTATTGTCAGGGAGTTGTTTCACATTTTCACGAGAAATGGCATACCAAAAGGAATACTAATGGACCAGGGTACACCTTTCATGTCCAGGGTGATGAAGGATCTGTGTAAACTGCTGAGGATCAAACAGCTCAGAACCTCAGTGTAGCATCCCCAAATAGACAGCTTGGTGGAGAGGTTTAAGGGAATGTTAAGGAAGGTGATAGAAAAGGATGGGAGGGACTGGGATTGTCTGCTGGTCCCTCTGGCCTCTACAGGCTTCTCCGCATTCAAGTTGCTATGTGGGAGACACCCCAGAGGGTTACTGGATTTTTCTGAGGAAATGCGGGAGAGTGAGGCCACCCCCTACAAAAGTGTGACCCAAATGCAGGATTGCATTTTTTTTTTTTTTTATTTCTAAGCCCCAAAAGTGTTATGCCCATTGTAAGGGAACATATGCAAAGGGTCAAATAATCCCAGAGTTGGGTCTACAATAGGGCATCTAGGGTTAGACAGATTAATCCTGGTGATTGGGTACTGGTTCTTGTTCCCACAGTTGAGAGTAAGTTCCTGGTGAAGTGGCAAGGCCCTTATGAAGTAGTGGAGAAGGTCGGGGGAGGTAAATTATAAAATACATCAGCCGGGGAGAAGAAAACCGATCCAACTTTACCACATAAACTTGATTAAGCCCTGACATGAAAGAGAATCCCTGGTAGTAGCTCTAACCACCCCAGTAGAGACCCACGCAGAGATTGAGAAGGTTACCATAGGAGATGCCCTGTTCAAACTCCAAAAACAGGAAACTTGGGAGCTTCTCCAGGGGAATAGGAACATCTTCACTGACCTTCCAGGCACTACATATGTGGTCCAGCAAGAAATAATTACTGACCCTGGGGTGAAGATATAACTTAAACCATACAGAATTCTAAAGTCTCATAGACAGGTGGTCTCTGAGGAGGTAAGGTACATGCTAACCCTAGGGGTAATTGAAGAATCAAAAAGTGGGTGGTCCAGCACTATTGTGCTCGTTATTTGGAGTACATTGTGGGTAAGGGCACAATAAGACCCCAACTATATAAGCTGGAGGCGATTCAGAGCTGGCCCCAACCCCTTACAAAAAAGCAAGTAAGTGCATTCCTGGGGATTGTGGGCTCCTACCGCAGATTTGTGCCCAACTGTTCTTCCATTGAAGCCCCACTGACTGACTTGACAAAAGGGGAAAAGCCTGTAATGGTTCAGTTGTGTGAGGAAGCAGAGAAATCATTTCAGGCACTTAAAAAAGCTCTGTGCAGTCAGCCGCTGTTAGTGGCCCCTTAATTTTCAAGGAAATTTATTGTTCAGACCGATTCCATAGAGGTTGGTTTGGGGGCAGTAATGTCACAGAAGGTGAATGGGGAAGAGAAGCCCATTACATATTCTCTCTTGTGAGAGAAATTATTCTATCATGGAACGGGAATGTCTGGCTATAAAGTGGGCCCTGGTGTCTTCACGGTATTATCTGCCCTTTGTAAAGTTCAGATTGCAACAATGCAAGGGGGACAAGGTGGTTTCTTGCGTTGAAGGATTTTAAGTTTGTGGTAGAGCAGAGCGCAGAGAAAGAACATAGAAATGCAGATGCCCTGTCAAGGGTCCACTGTTTGGTGGGTTCAAATGTGCAGTCACCTGGCCTTGGGCAGAGGGAGGGGAATATGTAGGCAACCAGCAGGTAAGATTGTCAAAGGCAGATACGTGCCTGGCAGATTGCTATATTCTGTATGGAATTTCCAGAGAAGTCAAGGTGGCTGATCCAGCAGTATATCTCAGATCTTGCATCTAGCTAAACTGCAGCAGGAGAACTGCAGTGTAGGTGCTACCGGAGTAGTCCCAGTAGCTCGTAGGGGAGAAGAGCATTCTAGTAAGTGACGGTAGGTTACTGACACATGCATAATTAGTATAACTGCCATGCAGCTTAAATGGGCTATTTTTCTGGGACAGCTGTAGAAAGGGTGGGAAGCCATCCGCACAGCCCAGTCCAGGCTTTACTGCATTTCTTGAGGCCTTTAAAGCCTGCTGCTCCCAGACCTCAGGTGAGGAGAGTAAACCTGAGGATCTTGTTTGCCAGTTCACTCCACAGTGTGCTGCAGTGAGGTGCTGAGAGAGAAGCTCTGGGACACAGGTTTGAGTCACACTGGCTACTCTGCAAATGGACTTGACACTACACAGTTGTAAATGGAATTTATGCCTACCTAGCTGGAGTTAAGCCATATGTTTTGCTGTTTACGGACATCAACCAGCTACTGCTGGGGATATTTTGTGTTCCTGTCTGGTGTTTTATGTGCCGTTGTAAAATAAAACCCAGTTTATTTTTGCATCCAAAAACCCATTTGTGCCTACCATTTTTCCAGCTAAACTTCCACTATATAAAAAGAGAGAGATCTAATTTAGAATGCAAAAATAAAGTCTAACATATCACGAAAAAAAAGAAAAATTAGTGGCATAACTAAAGCACCAAAAGCATTATAGCAATTAAACCTGCATTTACTAAGAAAAAGGAAAATGTGCCTAGTCAGGAAGAGTGGTAAACAGCCTGGTTAGGAACTGGTTATTGTCCTAGATTCTGCCATAGCATAGTATATTTCAGTAACAGTCCATTTAAATATTATTGCATATCCTTTTGTGCAGCAGTTTAGCTGTACTTTTATGTGAAAATATTTCACACGTTTAGACCCAAGGTTTCCACGCTTTGCTTTTTGAATACACTGATACTTTCCTGTCTTCAGTAGTCAGAATTGCTTTACAGAGTTTTGCCATGCAGCATGAAGGAAATTTGTTACTTTAGCGAGTGACATCTTGGATTTCACACATACAGCACAAATGGCCTTGTCTAACACTTCTGCTTGTCGTATGTTGTTAAAATTAAATTGTGCCTCAGGTAAAATTCACAGATGAGATATTTACCACTTGACCAAGTTGATACCTTCCTTGAATCTTTTAATTATCACATTGTTTTGATGTGTTATTAAACACAATTATATTGATCAAGGTTGAATTTAGCATGCTTGGAACAAATAATTACAGATTATAAAAATATTATATTGGATAAAAACTTGGTAGCAATAAATTGATTATGGCAATATCATGCATACAGTCAAAAATGTTTCATTCTCTAGTTTTCTCTTTTTCATACCTCTGCTTCTAACAAACATTTGCTCCTTCATAGTTATGTAAATCCTAAAACAAGTTGCTTCGAATGCCTTATAATCCATCATCCAACCCAAAAATTAGTTCTGAATCTGCAAGAAATTGCTATGAGACATTTTCAGGTATAAAAATGCAGTGTAAAGTGTGAGGGGATTAGGTTTTGGTGTTGAAGCATCAAGAGGGGGTGCAGGACCTGCAGATGAGACAACGATGACCTTGAGAAGTTGTTTTTATGCCTCTACACATAAACATCTATACTTTATACTTTGATGAAACATACAGTATTTTCCAGAACCATTAAGATAGGATGTGCCCACTAGTAAATGAGGCATTCTTGCCATTGGTGAATGGGCCCTCACAGCTTTTATCAAAATACATATACACTACAGGTAGCAGAAATTCATTTTGAAACAATTCTTAGAATTTAGTGTTTATCTGTCTTTTGGCATCTACAGCATGCTCTTTGATTTTTTTCTGTATCCTTAATAAGCCTATTTATAAGGTTTTACAGAATAGAAAAAAATATTTTAGTCTACAAAAACAGCAGTACTCTTGCTCATGGGATTTATCTAGTATTGCAGTAGATACTGCAGTGACATATACTTTAATTATATCAGACCAGGCACAGCCTTTGGACAACATTGGCATATTTCTGGTTAAAATGCACTTTTTTTCTAAGGCAGCTACTTAGTTCAACTTGTTGGCAGCACTTCCACTTTGACACCTAAGAGCGATATGTTTCAAAAGAAAGACCAAAAGTAAATTTATCTTTTATTTTTTTATTTTGGTATACTTCGAAAGCCAACAGTCATACAACAACAGACTTTACCTCTTACCAACAATAAACATACAGGTAACTCCTATTGTCAGTAAGGAATTTTGTAGCGGGTTCATTGCCCCCTCTCCCACAACAAGGTGGCGGAGTGCCAAATTGTTGTCATAATAAAGGCTTCTGTGGCTGTCATGTTAGGGCTCCTGTTACTTCCTGCCTTAGAAAGTGCCATCTTTGTACACCCTTCTCCATTATATATATAATGCAAAAGGGTATACAAGCGATCAAGCCACCTGATGGTCAAGTACTCTAAAGGCACTACAGGTATAAGTGTAAAAATAAAAAAAAAAGTTTAAATATATTTAAAAATAGTTAAGAATATTAATAGTTCAAAACACCCTTTTTGCTGTTGCGGTAACAGCAAAAAGCCTAACGAAGGCTTCCGTGGCCGCGATGTTAGCGCTCCAATTACTTCCTAACTTAGGAAGTGTCATCTTTGTACACCCTTCTCCGTTATATATATATATAAATACGTATATTTTTTGAATATAGAAGTAATGGGGCGGCACTCACCAGTCTTCTCCTTTAAATACTTTATTATGGATAAAACTTACATCATTAGACCGGGAAGTAAACACTTAGCTAGTGCCGCCCCGTTACTTCTATATTCAAGAATTATTTGAATGGACTTTCTTTTTCATTGGGGGAATGAGCATTATCACTCCAATTGGAATTGTTTGGCGTTCTGACTCATGGCTCCTAAGTCTGATGTGACAGAAAATTCTCTTAAAGAGAGAGAGAGAGAGATAGATAGATAGATAGATAGATAGATAGATAGATAGATATAATACAGAAGGGTGTACAAGCGATCAAGTAATCTAAGGGTACTACCTGTACAATTTTAAAATAAAAAAATGTAAATATAAAATTAAAAACTTAAAAGTTCAAAACATCATTTTTGCTATTTTACAAATAAAAAAATTAAAAAGTTATACTTAATTGGTATCATCACATCCATAAAAGTTCAATCTATTAAAATATAATATTAGTTATCCCATATGCTGAACAACAAAATAAAAAGAAAAAAATTGCAGGTTTTTATGGTCATTTTACATCTCCAGAATAAAAAGTGATCAAAAGGTTGCATGTATTCTGAAATGATACCAATAAAAACTACACTTTAGCCTGCAAAAAATGTGCCCTTAATCAGGTCCAGGGATGGAAAAACAAAAAAGTAATTTGTTTCAGAAAATGGCACTGCAGTACAAAATTAAAAAATAGTGATTTTTTTTTTTTATTTTTTTTTTTTTTAAAAAGCACTAGTACATAAAGAAAACTCTACACATTTGGTATCACTGGGATTGTACTGACCTGCTGAATGTGAATAATAAATCTTTTATACCAAAGAGTGAACACCATAAAAACAAAACCCTCACAAACATTACGCAATTAGTTTGTTTTTTTACTTTACACCCCACTTGGATTTTTTTTCCGGTTTCCCAGTACACTATATGGTACATTCAATGGCACCATGGAAACATACATCTTACTCTGCAAAAAATAAGCCCTTAAATATCTATGTAGATGAATAAAAAAAATTATGGCCTTTGGAAAGTGGGGAGGAAAAATCAAAGTACTGAAAAATAGGTCACAAAGGGGTTAATTTATTGCTCGTCAAAATAATACTTTGTTCTTAAAAATTAACCTGAGGTTTCCTTAACCCAACTTCTGATACATCAATAAGTATTACTAGTCCTGAATTTTACTCCCTTTCTGACCAAGCACATTTTCAATTTTTTTTTAGCTCATGCATGGTTAAACACTAAAACAATTTCTCGTGCTTGTGCTTATTCTGATCACTATTTTGACATTTTCAAGGAACCGTAAGGTTTTAATTTTACCTCAGGTTTTTTTTTTTAAGAAAAAATAAATATTAGGGACAATAGTATAAATAAACGATGTATTTAAAATTTTTTGTAAAAAAATATAGGTGACAGTTTTAGGGCTAAAGGTTGCAATTTGTGTTGTTTTATTATTTTTTTTTTGTGTGTGTTTCTTTTTTGCATGTATTTATTTTACATATCGTGCCCTCCATAAGATCAGAAAAGGATGCCTGAGGGGCATTTGTACTTAAAAGGGTTGTCTCACGACTGGATTTCATCCTTCTTTGGTGCTGTCTTAAGAGCTGGAGTTTTGAAATCAGGGGCGGGAGCACTGGCTTCCTCGAGTCCTCTCCCCCCTCCCTTCATCTAGGTGACGTCATGCTGCTGCGCTCGGCCCCGATGCTAAAACAGCATTGGGAAAGGGGGAACATCTCAGAAACACAGAGTTCTCTTTCCCCTGCTGCTGACCATACAATATATCCCCGTGTACACAGCACATATTTCTCCTCCCCCCTACATGACAGCACGCAGGGCTGGCGATTACCCTGGCCAGGGGCTCCCAGCACAGGGATTTGGGCAGGGAGGGAAGCTATTCAAATAATCTCTGATGTGATCGTCCTTTGGTACTAGCTGCCTGGGCTGGGCGGCCTGTTGTCTTTTCATGGAGTTATCTCACTGCTATGTCTGTCTGTGTCTCTGCTTAATTACTATTCACTGACTGTTGACTATTTCCTGCCAGAATCATTCACTTCAGCAGTGAAGCTGGTTAGGTAAACAGGAGAGTGAATGCTAATTAGGCAGAGCTTGAATGACAGGGGCAGGAAATAGTTAACAGCAGTGAATAATAATTAGGCTGAGACACAGAAAAGGCAGCAGGGGAACTGACAGGGGCTGCTAGCATGCCTGCTCTAAATAACTGCTCTGTGCCGCAGGCAGAGTGAGGACAGAGAGAGAATGGACAGGAGATAGTTAAACTTGCGTGCTCTCTCCCGACTCGACCTGCTGTGATAAGATGCTGGAGATACAGCCTATCAGGGAGAACAAGCAGGTCGGTGACTATAGAGACCTCAGCAGCCTCTGGAGACACTAAAAACAAGTTATCTAGAAATCAGTAGGAGATTTGTTATTAACATATATTGCAAACTTGCTTGTTTTTTGAAGATCTTTAATTTGAATGACAATCTTTGTAGTGAGACAACCCCTTTAACTAAATTCCCTTGTAATCCCAGTTACACAGGAAAAAACAGCACCCTGAAACTCAGGACCTTCTGTCATCTTGGTAGTGGATTATATGGACTTTGCATGGTGCATCATGTGTCTGACGAACGACATACTACACCAATAGCATAGCCACAGATAAAGAATGTGAGTTTACTATTTTGTTGCTTGTTGCATCTTACAAGTCACTTACAGCAATTTTAGGTGGCTTCATATTTTCTATCATTCTAGAGTTGTTGTTGTTGTTATCAATAGACACATGATATATATATATACATTTTCTGTACATCTATGACATTGTTGACCACTGTTGGTATGAGCATTGGGGTACCCTGGTGAACCTGATTGTATTTTGTAGTGGAAACACGTTGGAATCCTACTTGGTGGTTCAAGAAAGTTGTTTGTTTCTGTACATTTTGTATTGAAGTGTTTATATCTTAAAGGGGTTTTCTGACCACAAAGATTAGCTTTAAAATATAGAAACAGGTAACTGAAGACTTTTACTAAATACATGTTTCTTTTGATTTTACCCTGGTCACAAGACAATAGGGATTTTTATCTGCTAACAATTGTCTCTAGGCTACCGTCAATATCTTCCTTCCTGATTAAACACAGAGCAGGGAGTGACATCACCATGTTCAGATAGTAGCAGATAAGCATAGACTGTATCTCTAACAAAGTTAGAATAATTACATTGTTAGAGATACAGGACTTTTATAAGCACTTGTTTTCACTCCTGGAAGTTTACTTTACAGATTAAATCTCCAGTACTACAATGACACTCAAAAAAAATCAGCTAGGAATAGCAGAGCTGATATGCTTGTCACTACTATAGAACCAACCAAGCCTGACCTAGCAGTGTTAAACTGAAGCTGTCTGTGACTCTGTGAAGCATGGTGAGAAAACCCCTTTTAACATCTCTTGATGTTTCTTTTCACTGTTGTAGTGACTGATTGTTTCCTACATTATATGTAGTAGTTACATCTATGGTCTACTACTTCTGATGTTTCTGAAAGGTGTATTGTAGGGTTACACCAGGGTTGTGGATAGGGCTAGGCCACACAGTTTTTTTGCAGGCAGTAGTAGCTTTCTAGCTTTCTAATATGGAGGTAATTGTTACGGCCGGGATAGTGGATCCTCTGGACCACCGCAAGCAATGGTGTAAGCCACGCCAGGGAGCGAAATCTAAGTAGGTCCCGGTTTTCACCAGAGCCCGCCGCAAAGCGCGATGGACTTGCTGCGGCGGGAGTCTACCAGGTTGCTACGTGACTTGCTTGCGGTGGCAGCCGTGGTGCAGCGTGGTACAGAATTGTGAGGCGTAGATGTAGTCGGGGACAGGCGGCAAGGTCAGGGCAGGCGGCAATGGTTCGTGATCAATAGACGTAACAAGAAGGTCAGGGCAGGCGGCAAGGTTCAGAGTTGAGAAACATAGGCAAGGGTCAGGAACACGGCAGAGACTATTACACAGATAATGCTTTCTCTAGGGCACGGAGGCAACAAAGATCCAGCAGGGAAGTGACGTGGACCCATAAATTATTTAGGGTCAGCGCCCGGCAATTATCCAATGACCGGCGCGCTGTCCCTTTAAATCCACATGAACGGGCCGGCAGAGGAAGAGCACAGGATGGGAGCGTGGTCAGGTAAGCGGATGGGACGGGTGCGCCCGCAAACCGTAGCATGGTCAGCGGCGCCACTTGTCCCCGCTGGGCGCCCCGGGAAGGGCGGTGCTGGTCTTCTTCTCTTGTCTGCCTGAGACTTCATACGAGCGGAGGCCCGAAGTAGGGTACGTCAAGTCTCTTGCCAAATGGCCTTGATATCCTGAACTTGGTCATTCACGGCGGGCACCTCCGAACCTGTGGGCAGGGGAAGAGGAGGGCGTTAGTGGCGGCAATAGACTAAAAAAAATGGAGAAGCATTGGCTGCATCCGAGTCACGATGGTTGTAAGAAAACTCATCCCAGGGGAGAAGCTCGGCCCAGTTGTCCTGACGTCCGGAAACAAAATGACCCAGATATTCTCCCAGGATTTGATTAACTCTTTCCACCTGTCCGTTGGACTGAGGGTGGTAGGCCGAAGAAACGTCTAGGTTGACTTGAAAACCCAGGAACAATAGCGCCGCCAAAATCGGGATAAAAAATTGAACTCCCCGATCGGAGACGATGTGCGAAGGTAACCCATGTAGACGGAAAATGTGCCGGAAGAAGTGACCGGCCAATTGTGGTGCAGACAGCAGGCCAGGAAGAGGCACGAAGTGGGACATCTTCGAGAATCGGTCCGTGACCACCCAGATAACTGAATTTCCCGAAGACATAGGTAGGTCCGTGATGAAATCCATGGTTGTGTGTGTCCAAGGGATTTCTGGAACGGGCAGCGGATGTAAGAGACCTGCGGGCCCGTGACATGGGACCTTATTTCAAGCGCACGCGACACAGGAGAGGGTGAAGTCCTTTACGTCTTGTGCCAGAGTTGGCCACCAATAGTGCCGAGAGATAAGAGCATAAGACTTACGCGCTCCGGGGTGACCAGCCAACAGGGAACTATGGCCCCACTCCAGTATTCTCTTCCTGTGCGCAAGTGGCACATAAGTCTTGCCCGCAGGAACATCTTGGAGATCCACGGGAGCCACGTGAACCAACCGTTTGAGAGAAATAATGTGCTGTGACACGGGTTCTTCACCAACCACATCAGAGGCACGGGAGAGGGCATCAGCATTGACGTTTTTTCAGCAGGCCGGAAGTGAATGCGAAAGTCAAAACGTTAAAAAAAAAAGACCACCTGTCTTGAGAGGGTTCAGACGCTGGGTCGTCTAAAGATACAAGAGATTCTTATGGTCCGTAAAGATGTCAATTGGGTGACGCGCCCCCTCCAGCCGATGTCGCCATTCCTCCAGGGCTAACTTGATGGCCAAGAGCTCCCGATCCCCAATGGCATAATTCCACTCCGCCGGCGTAAAGGTCTTGGAGAAGAACCCGCATGTGAGAGTCTTGCCTTGGGGCTTTTCTGTGTGAGGACCGCCACTGCCCCCACGGAGGAGGCATCCACCTCCATAGAGAACGGCTTCTCAGGATCTGGCCGGACTAAGACAGGTGCTGAGGAGAAGGCAGTCTTTAGTTCGATAAACGCCTTTTCAGCCTCCGAGCCTCCGGAGGCCAGCATCTCGGATTCGCGTTCTTCCTGGTGAGGACCACAATGGGAGCCACCAAGGTGGAGAAGTGGGGAATAAATTGCCGGTAATATTTGGTGAAGCCCAGAAAGCGCTGTATCGCCCGAAGACCGACAGGACAGGGCCATTGCAGAACCGCAGAGAATTTTGCCGGGTCCATCTGCAGACCCTTAGTTGAGATTATATACCCAAGGAAAGGTAAGCTGATCTGGTGGAATAAACATTTCTCCAGCTTGGCGTACAGTCGGTTGTTGCGCAGATGTCTCAGAACCTGGCTCACTTGTGCCCGATGGGTCTGGAGATCGGGGGAGAAGATCAGGATGTCATCCAGATACACTATGACGCAGGTGCACAATAGATCCCTAAAGACATCATTAAAGAATTCTTGGAACACAGCTGGAGCTTGCATAGCCCAAAGGGCATAAACGAATATTCGAAATGTCCATCCGGGTATTAAAAGCTGTTTTCCACACGCCCCTTCCCGAATTCTGATGAGATTATAGGCTCCACGCAGGTCCAATTTGGAGAACATCAGCTCCAGCTGGGGAGGAGGATTTGCGAATAAATCCTTTCTGCAGGTTCTCTTGTAATGGGCCACCATGGCCTGAGTCTCCGGCACGGACGGGGGATAGACCCCTCCCCCGGGGGGACCTGTTCCGGGGAAAGGAGGTCAATTGGGCAGTTCATAAGGCCGATGTGGCGGCAGCGCTCGGCCTGTTTCTCAAGAATAGGGTCCCCAAAATCCTGGTACTCCACTGGCAGGCCTGGCAGCGGCTTGACGGCCGATTGCGGAGAAGTGGTAGGCACCGGGCGTGGTGCTTCCAAACAGAGGTTCCGACATTCCGGTCCCCAACGCAGGACCTCGCCTGTCTTCCAATCGAGTGTAGGGGTGTGATATTGCAGCCAGGGAAGCCCCCAAAAGAATCGCTGAGGAAGCACGAGGAAGAACATGGAACGAAATCTTCTTCTTATGTAGAACCCCTACACGGAAGGTCACCAGGTGAGCTATGTACTGGATGGGGTCACTAAGGAGCTCCCCACCGACCGAAGAAATAAGCAGAGGCTTTTCCAGACGGACTACTGGCAAGCGGTATCGGGTTACCAAGGAGGCATGGACGAAGTCTCCGGCTGACCCGGAGTCCAGGAAGGCAGAAGCCCGGAACGATAGGCCCGCATCAGATGTCACCTCCACTGGCATCATTAAACATGGAGAGGAGGAATCAGCACCTAGGGACGCCTCTCCTACGGCACCTTGGTGCGAGCGTTTCCCGCACGCGGGGACGTTCCGGACAGCTTCTGTGGAAATTATACGGGCTGGCGCAGTAGAGACATAAGTTTCTCCCGCCCGACGGCGAGTCAGTCTGGGTCCGATAATGGCCCCGATCCACCTGCATGGGTTCCGCATCGGAGGCTTGAGGAGGGGCAAAGGAGAACGCTGGAATACCGGAGCCCGGCGAAGCAGCCGACGGGGGCAAAGCAGAGTCTCTTTCTGGGGGAGCTCTTCCTGCCTTTCAGCGAACCTTACATCGATGCAGGTGGCCAGGTGGATTAGTTCGCTCAGGGAGGACGGGAGGTCTCTTGCTGCCGAAGCATCTTTTATACTGCTGGAAAGTGGCGCAAAGAGCGGCGTCATTCCAAGCCAGTTCCGAAGCCAGGGTGCGGAATTGAACCACATAGTCTCCCACGGAGGAATTGCCATGTCGAAGGCTCAAGAGCACGGTTGCTGCAGAGGATGCACGCACCAGTTCCTCGAAGACGCTGCGAAATTCGCGGAGGGTCTGTAGATCCGCGGTCACAGGGTCATTCCTGTCCCAGAGGGGGATCGCCCAAGACAGAGCCTTCCCGGATAGCAGACTCACCACGAAGGCCACTTTAGACCTCTCCGAGGGGAACTGATCCGCCATCAGTTCCATGTGCATAGAGCACTGGGTAATAAAACCCCTACAAAGCTTATGGTCCCCATCAAATTTGGAGGGCATAGGAAGCCGAAGCTTGGATCCCACAGTGGCCAAAGGAACAGTGGGTGTAGACGGCGCCAGAAGACGGAGGCGGAGACTGTTGCTGTTATGCAAGGAGCTGACGCATCATGGCGGAGAGCTGGCCCAATTGCTGTGCCTGTTGTGCGATCTGTTGCGATTGTTGGGCAACAATAGTCGTGAGATCCGCAATGCTTGGCAGAGGCACCTTGGCGGGATCCATGGCTGTATCTTAATGTAACGGCCGGGATAGTGGATCCTCTGGACCACCGCAAACGATGGTGTAAGTCACGCCAGGGAGCAGAATCTAAGTAGGTTCCAGTTTTCACCAAAAGCCCCGCAAAGGGATGGACTTGCTGCGGGGGGAGTGAACCCGTCGCTACCCTGATGGGACTTGCTGCAGTGGGACCGAGGTGTAGCATGGTACAGAATCGTGAGGCTAACATATCGGGACAGCGGCAAGGTCAGGGGAGGGCCCGGGGGAACGGTTCGTGGTCAATAGACGTAGCAAAAAGGTCAGGGCAGGCGGCAAGGTTCAGAGTCGAGAAACGTAGGCAAGGGTCAGGAACACGGCAGAAACTAGTACACAGATAACGCTTTCTCTATGGCACGGAGGCATCAAAGATCCAGCAGGGATGTGATGTGGACCCATACATTATATAGGGTAAGCGCCCGGCAATTATCCAATCACCGGCGCGCTGTCCCTTTAAATCCACATGAACGAGCGCGTGCGCATTCCGGCCGGCAGAGGGAGAGTGCAAGACGGGAGCGTGGTCAGGTATGCGGATGGGCCGGGTGCGCCCGCAAACCGTAGCACGGTCAGCGGCGCCACCCGTCCCCGCCGGGCGCCCGGGGATGGGGACACGGGTGCGCCCGCGTTACAGTAATTACAGCGATTTTGTAGGGTTCAACCATTTTCTAATAGTTTTTTATCCTACACCAACTCAAAAAGTTATTTATATATTACAAATATATTATATATATACAATATAATATATAATATAATTATATTAATATTTATATATATGTAGCATATATATAATAAATATATCTGTTAATTATATATAAATATATTAAAAATATATATATATATATATATATATATATATATATATATATATGTGTATAGGCCCTGATTGGTAAGGTGGTAAGCAGTGTATACATTGCACCCAGAGTTCTCGCTCATATATGGTGAGGACAGATGCACGTCACCGAGAAACCTGGTTTTAGTGAGGTACGAGCCGTCACTTTATTCTGTGCCAGCTGTGAAAGGTAGTTGGCACATGTTTATCAGTTAGTAGCTGTGTGAATACAGCTTAGTCGAGGACAGCTTTTACCGGGAGCAATCAAAGTGTTGGGTGGGTGACTGCTCCCCGTGTTACATGCCAGGGTTTAGCTGGCCTATATAAGTCAGCTAGCTGGCTAACTAGATGTGTCTGCAATTACAGGCCAGGGAGTTTGGGCCTGAGAAGCTAGACCAGATATACCCAGGCCTACTGCTACAAGATTGTAGTAAGGAAAGATACTGTTTAGTTAGAAGGGAACCGAACTTGGATCCAAAAGGCCCTGGGACTTTGCTGTACCACCGAACTGATCCCCTTACTATATACACATATATATAGTGCAGATGTCTTGCACTAAGGAGAGGCTTCCGTCGGCACACTCTGCCATAAAGCCCCGACTGGTGGAGGGCTGCAGTGATAGTTGACTTTGTGGAACTTTCTCCCATCTCCCTAAAGCATCTCTCTCACTAAGGCTCTGCTCCCACAATTGCTTAGTTCAGCTGGACGGTCAGGTCGAGGAAGAGTTGTGGTCGTCCCAAACTTCTTCCATTTAAGTATTAGGGAGGCCACTGTGCTCTTAGGAGCCTTGAGTGCTGCAGAAATTCTTTTGTAACTTTAACCAGATAAGTGCCTTGCCACAATTCTGTCTCTAAGCTCCTTGGGCAGTTCCTTAGACCACATGATTCTCATGTGCTCTGACATGAACTGTGAGCTTATATAGGCAGGTATGTGCCTTTCCTAATCAAATCCAATCAGTTTAATTAAAGGGGTTGTCTCACTACATTGATTCATCTCACCTCAGTCCTGCTTTCTTGTTTTCACTTTGAATTCAGGGGCATGTTTACTGGCTTCCACTAGGCTTCAGTAGAAGCCAGGTCTGTAGCAATAGCAACCAATGTTGGCAGCCTATCAGGGGAGATCAAACAAGTCTGTAGCTATAGCGACCTGAGGAGCAGATGCAGCCTATACAAGCGGGGATATCTCGGAATAGGTAGGACACTGTTAATGGACACATATTGCAAAGTGAATTGTTTTTGCAAGATCTTTAACATGAAAAGCAATCGTTGTAGTGAGACAACCCCTTTAAGCACATCTGGACTCCAATGAAAGAGTAGAACCATCTCAAGGAGGATCAGAAGGAAATGGACACCATGTGAGTTAAATATGAATGTCACATATAAAAACATTGTAGGCATCCGGCAGGAAAAATAGTGGATGGTAGATATATGACAAGAAGGTTGGTATATGACCTGTCACGCTGGACGGTCCAACAGTACGCTCCGGATTTTCCATCCAGCAGAACTGCACTCTATGTGCCAACATAGTCCAAGGAGATCAGTGGAAAAAAAGAGCATCTTAGTCAGTGACAGTAGGTTACTGCCACATGTTCAGTTAGTATAGCTGCCATGCAGCTTTCATGGGACGGCTGTAGCGAGGGTGGGAGGCCGTTCCCACAGTCCGGTCCGGGCTTTTGCTGGACCTCTTGAGGCCTTTAAAAGTCTACTAGTTGCAGACCGCAGGTGAGGAGTGTAACCATGAGGAGTCTGTGTGTTATTTCCCGCCACAGTGTGCTGTAGCTAGAAGCTTTAAAAGTAGCTACAGGATGCTGTCCGGCTACCCTGAACTTGGACTCAAACTACACCATACGTTGGTATGCAGACATACATGTGTAACGTGCCAGGGTCACAGAGGAGAGGATGGGAAGTGATAGTTTAATGTCACAGTGACTAGACACCCAATCCTCTCTTGTTCTCCTTGATACCGTTACAGTGCATAAGGGGTCTGCTTGTTCAGGAGTAGGTGGTGTTCCTCCTCACTCTGTAGATAGGCCTACCTGTCCAGATGGTAGTTGAGGAGTCCTTGATGTTGTCAGCAGAGTAATAGACAGGAGGCAAGGTGGTATAACACAAACAGTTCTTTACTCCAGGCTAGATGTTACGTCCCAAGACAGTCTGTAAACCCTGGAGCAGAGGTGGCAGATCTTCTCACTTTCTAGGTGTAACTCACATACTGCCTAACTGACCAACTGCCTAACTGATCAACTGCCTAACTAACTAACTAACTCCTCCCACCTGGGTACCTTTATTTATAACCTCTGGCCACAATCTAGTTGCCTAGGTAACCAACGCTCTACTTCAGGCTTACACAGCATATCGGCATAAAAACTTAGCATTGACACGTTATATTGCACACAATAAACAATGGCTTCCATAGTAGACACTATCATGAGGCACAAACAAAATTAGGAGTGTACACTCCTGTACACTACACATCTACTTGGCTGAAGTTAAGCCACATGTTTGTTCTGTGTATGGACTTTAACAGGATGCTGTGATATCTCTGGCTGGAGATTTTTTTTTGTTCCTGATTGCTATAACTTTGTTTTTTTTGTCATGTAAATAAAAACATTCATTATTGCATATATATATATATATATATATATATATATATATATATATATATATATATTTCATAGTCCTCTTTCTCCAGTCTTATAACTGTCGTGTGACCCACATCCTGTTGCATACCTCACAAGCCTCGAACCAAACCCAAACAAATGACATCCCACCAGGACCCACCTCTAACCACGCTCAAGCTAACAAAATCCTGCCATGCCCCCTCCAGTAGACAAGCGCCAACACAGCAGCAGCATTACTAGGTCTATAGATATGAAGTTATCTAAAGTAATATCTTGTATATATACAAATTGATACAGATAGCTGTAAGACAATATTCTATGGATGATACCTCTGTATTCTGGTCATACAGTGATCAAATACTACCACTATACTGAGAGCAAATATCACCATACTAACCAAACAAAGACTGATATTATTAATGATATCACTATACAAAGATCAAATAATGCCACCACATCATGACCACATATCACCACCGTATAGTGACTGAACAATACCACCACACCATGATCACATACCACCACATACAGTACTGACTGAATAATACTTCCACATCATAACCACACATCACCACTATATAGTGACTGAATAATAGCACCACACCATGACCTCATGTAACCACCATAAATTGATTGAATAATACCGCTTTAATATTCCTGAATGAAAACCATTACACTACTACCAATATAACCACCATACAGTGATCCTATAGGGGTAAATACCAATTGTACACAGGCAATCTGCAAACATATGTGATTACAGTACAGTTACACTTACTAAATCATAGGTGACATCTTCTCTCATGGGAGTCAATTTTCTTTCCTTTCACCATTCCTTCCAGGTTGCCATGACGATTTCTTCCAGCCATGCCTTGTCCCTATAGAATTAACCACAGAAACATCTTAGACTCTTCTCTTATCCAGCATTTCCCTAGCTGTTGCCACCTCTGTACAAACTCTCTGTGGAGCAATAAGTGGAATGAGGGGTGCATGGGACGATAGGCGGTGGTATTGTGGTTATAGAGTGTTAAATGAACATTGTATTTTGTGTTGGTGATAGAGGAGGTATAGCTACAGCTATAGTCCAGAAAATTTGTCGCATTCAAAAAGGGAAACCTGTAGAAAATAAAACAAAAACACTATAGATGTGGCATCACCCAGCTTTCCCAGTCACTGGATAGGTTGTTCAATGCTTTGGAAAGCTGAGTGACATCCACCACAGTAGACACTCAGAAAAGCCTGCTATAGGGTATGGGTGCCACTCTGCTTCCCCGATGCTCGCTAACCTATCCAGCATTCGGAAAAATTTAGGTGGTGTCTTATCTCCCACAGCAGACAGTCAGTGTTTCTGGGTGCCTGTTGTGGGGGATGTCACCCAGAAAAGCTGGTTGCCTGCTGTGGTGGATGGATGCCACTAAGCTTTCCTGGATGATGAATAGCTTGTCCAACATCCATGAAAGCTGGATAGACCATGGGATGGGAGTTAGATGGGGGGTTCAGGAAGAGGGTGATGGAGGTCACTTTCCTCCCTCAGCTGTATAGTCTTGCTGATGGGGCAGGGTGAGCCCCCTGCAGGAAATAATGTCAGGGGAGCATATTATGATGCTTCCTTGGTGCTACTGCTCTCCCACACTTGCTGGCTCTCATATTGAGAGTCTGTGAGAGCTGGCAAGCCGGGCACACTGTTTGTGCATCATGGAATGAATAGCAGAGTCCTGGGTATTCAGAGAATATGTTTTGGATTGTTGGGACATACCTTCTCCCGGGACCCCTGCCAGCCATCCCAGGACAGTGGGACATTGTTCCCAAATCTGGACCGTCCCACCAAAATCAGGACTGTTGGGAGGAATGTTGTTGAACCTTGTGTGAATTGTGGTTGGCTTCTGAGAAGACCCGGCACTTCCTGTAGTTACTGAGCCCCTATGATCACATGACTGTCGGTGCTGGGAGGCAGGAAGACTTCCGGCTTATTTGTATATATAGTGCTCATTGAACAGGAAGACAGATATAGTAATGAGAGATGGACGAATTGATTCTAACGAAGTGGAATTCGTTTAGAGTTTCAGGAAAACTTCGATTCTGAACGAAGTCGAAGTTTGGGGTAATTTGCGGGAACGAAGTGTGGTTTTAATTGATAAAATGGCTGTGAGCACATGGCGTTACATGGGGCAAGGACGTCTGGGAGGAAGAAGGGCGTAGCCTACATGACATGTGCAGAGATGAAGCCAATCAGAGACCGGCGGGATTCTGTGACGTCACCGCACTATATAAGTCCGGGCGCGACGCTGGGAGCTCATACCGCTCTCACTGTACTGAGTAGGGAAGGTGCTGCCGCGGCTGCTTATGATATCTCATACTTAAAAACTCAATTTTATACAGCGATTTTTGGGGGATGTCACAGCTTGTCTCAGAGACTGCTTCTCTTACGTTCTAATTCTGATTTTGTGGGGTATTGGAACTGAAGTCCAGTGTGCGTCCAATGCAGCTGCATATACATTTTAATGCTATCTGCTCAGTTCTTCAGCACATTGAATATCCAAGGGTTATATAAGCCTGCTCCTGTTGTATTCAGTTAAAGAAATAGCGTTTTTACAATCCAAATACCACTTAATTTTTGGTTGCTCATATCTTTTGTGCAATTTAGCTTCAGGGATTAATTAAGCGTTGTTCTGCTGTTGTGGTCACTAAAAGAAACGTTCTTTTTCACCGCCAAAGAAGCAATTTTGCCTGTAGCATAATTCATAACCGAAGGTTAATAACAAGTTTTTCTGTTGTTCTGTACCGTAAAATACACGCCATTTTAACACGCTACAAAGCTGGTAATTTTTGGTTGCTCATTTCTTTTGCGCAATTTAGCTCCAGGGGTTAATTAAGCGTTGTTCTGCTGTTGTGGTCACTAAAAGAAACGTTCTTTTTCACCGCAAAAGAAGCAATTTTGCCTGTAACATAATTCATATCTGAAGGTTAATTAAGCCTCTTTGTGCTTTTAAATACAGTAAAAAACAAAGTGTTTTTAAACGACACATACAAGCAAATTTTTCCTGGCCATTTGTGGAGCGCAATTTATATCCAAGGGTTACCCAAGCTTGTTACTGGGTTCATTTGGAGTCAAATACAGGATGTGTATTTATCATATACAGATATCTTCATCAAACAGTGTCTGTACATTTTAGAACAAACAGTATGTCAGACAGAGAGGTGGCAGGCTCTTCACCTGTGAGTGGCAGTGGCACAAACATTCCTGGAGCAGGCCCAGGTCGCAGCACAGCAAGGGGACGTCGCAGCAGGGGTCACTCGGTGAGGCCAGAACTGCCGGTGTCATCTAGCGGCCGTGTGTTGTTCAGCAAACCAATGGTTGATTGGTTGAGTAGGTCATCCACTTCCTCCAGATGACATCTGACAACCCCAGCCAAGAGTCGGTGGGAACGTCAGACACACCCGTTAGTTGGCATGGCCCGGGAGCGGGTCAGCGGCCCTCACCTGTCCTCAACCCGCCTCTGTCCCATCCGGTTCCCTCAGCCAGAGATCTACTATGTGGTCTGGGCTCAGCGCCACTATATAGCGAGGATGAACAATTTGAGGAGGGCAGTCAGCAGCTACTTGGCAGCGAAGAAATGGGGCCAATATCCCCTGCTTCTTGCAGTAGGCGGCACAGTATAGATGTGGATAGTGGCATGGGAGGTCATGTTGTGAAAGGTCAGTCTCTGCATACTAAGACTGGTGATGAGGACAGCAGTGACGATGAAACACAAATAGATGATAATGTAGCCGACCGCACTTGGGAGCCGGGTGAAGCAAGGGCTTCATCATCGTCAGGAGAAGAGGGTGTCAGCTTGCGCGTCAGGCAGCAGCGCAGCCAGCAAGTGGGTTATGTGACCGTGAGTCAGCAGGGTAGCAGCATTGTGAGGTCGGGAGCCAAGAAAGTAGCGGCAGAGGGGCTCAGCGAGGCGGCGGTGGTAGTAGTCACTCAGTGCGGAGCGTTGGGGGAAAAATTCAGATACTCGGCAGTGTGGCAGTTCTTTGCTAAGACACCGGAAGAGCCAAATATGGGTATATGTAGAATCTGTGAGCAGAAAGTGAAGCGTGGCCAGGGAGCTAACATTGGCACCACGGCCCTGCGTCAACACATGCAGCGTCACCATCCGGTGGCCTGGGAGAAACGTGGCTCAGATGTGGTGGTCCATTCTGTTGCTGCAGCAACAGCAACAGCAGCGCCCAGTGGCATGCATGCCATTGCAGCCAGTCAAGGCTCCACCACATCTGCAGAAGGGAGCTGTTTCTCTTTGACATCATCTCCCGGTCCAGATGCTCCTGCTCCTCGTACTCATGGGCCAGCAGTCGTTCAGCAGGCGATTGCAAAGAGGACAACAGTATGCGTCCAACCATCCTTTAAGGTGCAGAAGCTGACCGTTGTCTCCTGTCCAAGTTGTTGGTACTCCCAGTCCCCCCTTTCCAAATGGTGGACTCTGCACCGTTCAGAGAACTAATGGCTTGTGCCGAGCCGAGATGGAGAGTTCCAACCGTAATTTCTTTTCCAAAAAGGCAGTACCACACTTCATAATTATGTAGAACAGAAGGTGGGCCGTCCTTGAGCTTATCGGTTTGTTCCAAGGTGCACGGCAGCGCGGACGTCTGGAGCTGTAACTACGGTCATGGCCAATTCATGTCCTTTACGGCCCACTGGGTGAATGTGCTTCCAGCCCAGGCACACCAATAACTTGGACAGAAGACGCCGCTTTCTCCTCCACGTTGTCAAACTGCGGCTCCTGCGCCAATGTCCACCTCCTCCTCCTCCACCACCACCGCCACCATCTCAGCCTCCACAAGTACTGCTCCATCATACCACATGTGTAGGACACAGTGGTGTCACGCAGTTCTACACCTGGCTTGCCTCGGCAAACGAAGTCACAAAGGGGAGGAACTGCTCCGCGTCATGCAGCAAGAAGTTGATGTGTGGCTTTCTCTGCGCCAACTGCAAATCGGCACCATGGTGACGGACAATGGGAGGAACATGGTGTCCGCGCTGCACCAAGGAGGGATGGTCCATGCGCCCTGCATGGCGCATGTGTTCAATCTGATTGTGAAAAGGTTCCTGAAGTCTTCCACTGATCTTCAGAAGATTCTGAAAATGACCAGGAAACTGTGCATGCACTTCATCCATTCCTACAAAGCCAGGAACACCCTCCTCGAGTTGCAGCGGCAGAACGGCCTCCCCCAACACACTCTGATATGCGATGTTTCCACCCGTTGGAATTCCAGCCTGCACATATTGGACCGACTGTATGAACAGTGAAAGGCTATTAACGATTTTTTGATGTCCAGGCGGACAGGAGTACTCCCTGTGTAACTTTGATGTCAGCCGTGGTAGCTCATGCGTGACACCTCCCGTTTGTCGAGGCCATTCGAGGAGGCGCGTTATTTGTCAGTCGCCAGGACTATGGGATGAATAACGTCATTCACTGCTTCATATCCTGGAACAGATGCTGAAAAATCTGTCTGGGCGGGGGGACTGGAGATGTGGCAACTACATCTCACGGCCACATGGTCCGATGGGGACGGAAATGGAGAAGGAGGAGGAGGAGGACATTGGAGCAAAAGCATTGTCTGGTGAAATGAGTGAATTTTCTACCCAGGTGACAAGAGAGGAAGAGCAGCTGGAGGAGAAAGATGGAGATGAGGAAGACGAGGCAGATGACCCGCAAGCACCGTGGCAGTATACAGTGGAGATGGAGGCAGGGAGCCCCTCAGAGTCATTTGTGCAGATGGCCCGCAGCATGCTGATTTGCTGGCTAGTGACAGCCGATAGTCACCATCCGGCAGAGGATGACTTCTGGTTCTCCACCCTATTGGACCTCGCTACCGGTCCAAATGGAAGCCTTTTTCCCAGCTGCTAAAAGGGGAAAAAGGAACAAACTCAAATCTATGGGGAAAATCCTCCGTTGGCCGCTGCCTATGTGCTGCATCGTCCCTCCTCTGACAGGTCTGACCAGGGGGTTCTTCAGCACTCCTGTACTACTGCCGCGGCTGCTGAGGGAAGGTGGGGGGTAGGAGCAGTACCAGCTCCATCAGCATCAACCTAAGTCTAGAGTCACTGATGAGCAGCTTCCTTCACCCACCTAGTGAGGAGGGCAGTCGCCAGCAGCAGCAGCAGGAGGACCTGGAGCAGACCCTGAACCAACAGTTGGTGGCCTACTTGGACAGCACTCTGCCACCCCAGTCAGAAGATCCGCTGGACTACTGGGCAGCCAAACTGGATGTGTGGCCGCAACTTGCCGAGTTTGCAGTGGAGAAGCTGTCCTACCCCAAGGAGAATCTGCTTGTCCACGGGAAATGTGGAACGACTGACCTTTGTCAAGATGAATCATGCGTGGATCGGCCAGGATTTCCACATACCAATGCCTTAGGCGTCAGACTACATCAGCCATGACGCCTCACCCAAACTGTGAGAAATGAGTCTCGGTTCAAACTACCTGCCCCAGTCCCCTATTCTGATGCCGCCACCCGCCTTGATGCCACAAATTGCTGCCAGTTTTTCCATCGCCTATCACCATCTTTACCAGGGACTGGTATTGCCACACACCTCCACACTGTGTCATTGTGCCACTTTATGACCTCATGCTGCTGCTGCTGTTTCTGGTGCCGTGACCTCCACACTGTGTCATTGTGCCACTCTCTGACCTCATACTGTTGCTGCGGTCACCTCCACTCTCTGTCATTGTGCCACTCTGTGTCCTACTACTGTTTTGCCACCTCCAGAATTTGTCATTGTGCCACTGTCTGACCTTATGCTGTTGCTGCCGTGACCTCCACTCTCTTTCATTGTGCCCCTCTGTGACCTACTACTGTTTTGCCACCTCCAGAATGTCATTGTGCCACTGCCTGACCTCATGCTGCTGCTGTGGCTGCTGCCGTGACCTCCACACTCTGTCATTGTGCCACTGTCTGACCTCATGCTGCTGTGTGGTGCTGCCCCTGCCCTCCACACTGTGTCATTGTGCCACTCTCTGACCTCATGCTGCTGCTGCCGTTACCTCCACTCTCTGTCATTGTGCCATTCTCTGACCTCATGATGCTGCTGCCGTGACCTCCACTCTCTGTCATTGTGCCACTCTGTGGCCTTCTACTGTTTTGCCACCTCCAGAATGTCATTGTGACACTGCCTAACCTCATGCTGCTGCTGTGGCTGCTGCCGTGACCTCCACACTGTAAACATTGTGCCAAACCCGTGGCCTACTCCTGTTTTTGCCACCTCCAGAAATGTCCATTGTGCCACTGCCTGACCTCATGCTGCTGCTGCCTTGACCTCCACACTGTGTCATTGTGCCACTCTGTGGGCCTACTCCCGGTTTTTTCCACCTCCGAATGTCAGTGTGCCACTCTCTGACCTCCAGCTGTGGGTGCTGCCGTCACCCCCCCACACTCTGTCACTGATGTTGCCACCTGAGCCCTCAGCTTGTTTTTTCCAGCTTTCGCTGGCATGACTTTTCGGGATACTTCCCCACTTGGTTTTTTTGGTCGTTTTGCCCCCTTTAAATGCCCAGGGAATTTTATAGTGAAGCGATTCTAAGAGCGGCGGCAGTTTATATGCGTGTATACTAAAAACAACATTTTATGAAGACCAAACCAAGCTCCCTTTGCATATTTAAGCATGGCAAAACATTTACAGCACCCCCGCAAAGGGTCTGTGCAGCCCGGGAAAAAGCTGTTTTTTTTAACGTGTTCGTCCCAAAGCAATTCGGATTGAAACAAATTTTGTCGGGAAATTCGACGAAGTCACCGAATCGAATTTTTGAGAACTTCGCCCACCTGTAATAGTAATAAACTATCCCTACCTTTTCATTGGAGAGTCTGACTGCTGCTGACAGCCGGCTCTCCACTCCCTCAGCTAAACAATAAGCATGTTTCTGCTAAATCTGCACCGGCATTCCAAAACGTATGTGCAAAGTTAGATGTCAGGCATCTGGATGTTTATAATCAAGAAGTGATCAGCATCTAGTTAAAGAGTCTTTCAAAGAACATCAGGATCTCTTGAACTGCACTGCTCAGATTAATTTCCCAGCAGTCTGTTTTGTTTAAAAAGATACTCTTATATTACTTGTATTTCTTCATGTTTTGGACTCAAAATGGTCAATTTGGTATCATCACAGAATTTCCCTTGCCCAGATTATTATTGTGGAAATAAAAAATAATATTTTTTTTTTTTTTTACTAATTTGCAATAGACTTCGAGAAGTTTAAAAGGGGTTGTCTCACCAAGCTGGTTCACAGAGCCCAGTAAGTATATAAATTCAAACTCAACTTCCTGGTCAGACGGGGTGGTCACTAAGAGGAAACCGTGGTTGTAAACAAGCAGTAATTGAACTCATTCTCTACTCTCCTTTACAAAAGCAAATTATAGAACGCCATGTATTTTGTAATTGTCTGTATTTGCTTTTGACTTTCAATGTTAAAGCATAGTCAATCTGGTGAGAAAACCCCTTTAATGAAATTCTTTGTATTGAATTATTGTAACAGATCCATTTAAAAGGCTTGTCTCACCATGCTGTTTCACAGAGCCACAGGCGTCTTCTGACCCACATTTCTGGTCAGGCTGTGGGTAGGTTCTACAGCTAGTGATTGGCATATCAGCTCTGCTGTATTCTAGCTATTACTGTTACAGTGATCATGTATTACAGGAGATTTATAATCTGTAGTGTGCAAAGGTACAGAACTCTAAGGCTTAGCACTTGTCATTAATTTAGATAAACAAAACTTCTGTGCTAGAGGATAAGTGACTACAGTGTGTGCCTACAATAGTCAGACTGATTGGACTGCCAGCAGTTTGTATTACCAAATCTCTGAGACTTTGTGGGAGAGAGGTGGGCTGTAGTGTTGTAGCGGATTTTCTATCGACAATGTTGAAATGCATGGTTTTTTGGTGATCGAAATTTCCAGATCATTCGATAATTAGGTTATATCTGAGCTATCATCTATTAAGATCGCGCCTTTTTCGGCGCGTTACTGTTAATTTTGGCGGCCAGCAAATCATATTATAGAATAGAGCAGGGGTGAGATGTGTGATGCGTCGTCATGACTGGGATGTGTATGGTTGCGATTGGAGGGAAAATCAATGGACCTCGTTTTTACATGAACTGCGGTTTCCTGTTTCAGACTCAGTGTCTCTCGCCGTCTCTTAGGGAAAGGACAGTGCGCTCTGCTCCTTTGGCCACACAAGCGCAGCGATATTTGTATATTTCGGCACAAAGGAAACCTATTGCTATTAGCTGTGTTCCTTCCAATTTAGTTATATTAGAGATTTGAAGATTTTATGTAGTTAGCTAGAGATTGTATAGCAAGCATCCTACCGGTGTAAAGTCTCGGCGGAGGGGAGCGGTGGTGGGGGGGGGACCTGCGGGTGGCTAGAAACACGAGAAAAAGCTATATCTATAAAGAACATTGGATAAAGTCACCAAGACTTAGTGTAGATTTTGAAGTGGAATATCTTTTTTATTAACAGGTTGCTATTGAGTATTTCCTGGATTTTGGCTGTCTGAACTTTATGGATAAACATACATTTCTTAGTTATTGCAGGTCATCTTTGTTAGTCTGCAAAATCCACTTTTATTTCTGTATACATTTCAGTGAGGTGTTCAATTCTTACCCCATTACACCTGTGATCTGTTTTATATTTCAACCTTGCACTTAAATTACAATCCAGCAATATTGTAGTACTATCATCTAGAAGGTTGTTTGTTGCAAAAATACAGTGTATCGTTCGAAACATCTTCAGTACGTGTTTTTGACTTTTGCGTCACCAGTATGTTCAATTGAGGGACAGACCTTCTAAGTAAATCTTATCAACGCAATTCTATTATTCACCACAGGTGAATTGAAAAGGTGCAAAAAATTCCGTGTATCTTAACGCAAAACATAATAGATACGTGTTTTTTGACTTTTGGCGCCCCAGTCTACTGTTCATTTGACGCAGCATCTACGTAAATCTTATAAAACAGCAATTCTATATTCACCACAGGTGAATTGAAAGTGACAATAAATACGTGTATTATATCTAATACATAACTAGTTACGGGTTTTGACTTTGGCGCACCGAGTACTGTTCATTGTCGCGAGCATTACGTGAAATCTTAAAACTGCAATTATATATTCTCCTCAGCGTGGTATTGAAAGGTGCCTATAAAAATCAGTTTATTTTTTCAATACATTTCAGGTTACGTGTTTTTGTCTTTTGGCAGCCCAGTATGTTCATTGTCGCAGCAGCTATCTACGTAAATATTAAAACAGTAATTCTATATTCCAACATGGTGAATGAAAGGTGCAAAAAATACAGTTTTATTTTATCAAAAACATAACAGTTACGTGTTTTTTGACTTTTGCGCACCCAGTTTCTGTTTTTGCGCAGCATCTAAGTAAATCTTAAATAACAGAAATTTATATTCACCACTGGTGTTTTGTAAGGTGCATAAAATACAGTTTATTTATCTTAAACTTAACAGTTATCGTGTTTTTTGACTTTGCGCACCAGTGTCTGTTCTTTGACGCTAGCATCTTCCGTTAAATCTTAACTGCAATTCTATATCACCACTGGTGATTTGAAAGGTGCAAAAAATACAGTTTATTATATCAAAACATAACAGTTACGTTGTTTTTTGACTTTTGCGCACCCAGACTGTTCATTGACGCTAGCATATTCGTAAATCTTTAAAACTGCAATTCTATATTCACCACAGGTGAATTGAAAAGGTGCAAAAAATCAGTTTATTATATTAAACATATACAGTTACGTGTTTTTTGAATTATGCGCACCCAGTACTGTCATTGTCGCAGCATTACGTAAAATCTTAAAACAGCATTTCTATATTCACCACAGTGAATTGAAAAGGTGCAAAAATACGTGGATTATATCAAAACATAATACAGTTAAGTTGTTTTTTGACTTTTGGCACCTGTAATGTTCTTGAGACATGCATTACGTTATATCTTAACAACAGCAAATTCTATATTCACACAGGTAATTTGAGAAGGTGCAATAATTACAGTGTTTTATATCAAAACTAACAGTTTCGTGTTTTCTGGACTTTTTGCGCACAGTATGTTCATGACGCAGCATCTACGTAAATCTTAAACAGCAATTCTATTTTCACCTACTGGTGATTGTAAGGTGCAAAAAATACCGTGGTATTATTTAAAAACATACAGTTACGGTGTTTTTTTGACTTTTGCGACACCCAGTACTGTTCATTGACGCACAGCATCTACGTAATCTTAAAACAGCATTCTATATTACCACAGGTGAATTGAAAGAGTGCCAAAATAATACAGGTTTATTATATCAAATAACATAACAGTTAAGTGTTTTTTGGACTTTTGCGCACCAGTACTGTTCATTGACGCGCAGGCATTCTACGGTAAATCTTAAAACAGCCATTCTATATTCACCTCAGGTGAATGAAAGGTGCAAAAAATACAGTTTATTATATCAATAACATAACAGTTACGTGTTTTTTGACTTTTGCGCACCGAGTACTGTTCCATTGACGCTAGCATCTACGTAAATATTAAACAGCTCAATTCTATATTCACCACAGGTGAATTGAAAAGGTGCAAAAAAACATTTTTTTTTATTTGGTATAATTTATTAAAAAAAAAACCCACCCCCCCCACCCCCCCCCCCCCCCCCCCCCCCCCCCCCCCCCCCCCCCCCACACAAACACAAAAACACCAATTAATAACAGATACGTGTTTTTCTGGAATTTTGACATTTCCAAGATTGGTGATAGGTACACACTTGCAGTATATATTGTATCCAGCAATTTTGTTTTGATTAGTGGATGTGAGAATAGCTGTGATTTGACGACTTTTAATAAGAGAATTTCCAAAACTATTCCATTCCTTATCAAATTTTTATATTTTCTGGGACATGGAGCGAAATGCAGGTGTGGTAAGGAGAGCGAAAGAGGGGGGTAGTACACTGGATGGTAGGAGGTACGAGAGAAGGTAGCTACCTTCAGTGCTGGAGACTACACGCATGCAGCGGGATCTGTTTCAGGTGCAGGACCGTCAGGCTGATTGTCATCGCTGGGTCAAGGGCCTGTGAATCTAAGTTCGAAACATCGTCGCAATGTCCTTCAGTGGTTTAATGCAACCTGCATCTAGCAGCTTTACCTCCTCGGTCCTACCCAGTTCACGCACAAATGTCGTCTTCAAGCCTCTTCTGCATACCCGTACACATCGAGCAGCCCAAATGTCATTCGTGTAACCACCACTGTGGATAATCCATTGTTGAAGACCTTCTTTGATGGATCAAAAAATGCGGTTGGGGTCAGAAGGAATGTTAAAAGATCAAGAGGATGATTAGTCTTGCTCTGCGCCCAGTTATGATGCCACCAGAGGAGGTGAAGGAAGCGGTCAATCGGCAAAAAAATCGGGCGGTCGGCAAACGCCAAGCAGGTGCCCCTTGCTTGTAGCCCGCAGGTTATGGATGCAGAAAGTCAGGAGCCAAGTCACCTGTGTGCTGATGTGATGCATGACGGACATTGCGGATCCATCATGGTCTTTTCCGCAGAATTTGCTTGCGGGAGCGCTTTCATCAAGAGGACGAGGAGGGATGAAGGATGGGGTGAGTTTGTTTTTTAAACAAAAAAAAATATTTTTTTTTTTCGGGTTCCGCCAAAAAAGTGAGCAAGGGGCGGTCGCAGAAGTCGCTGATTAAGATTCCGCCAGACGACGGTCAGCGCAAAACCACGATCTTCGCTTTATCGCCGTTCAAAAGGTCCAGGGACCTCTCATGCTGGGCCTTCTTTGAGCTAGCATCTGATTCACCCAGCGATTTCATATGCCGCTTTGCCGTAAAAGCATAAAGTAGAGGTCAAGAACCTTAAGTGGTTAACCTCCCTCCAACATGTATAGTCTCATGCAGCGAATGCATGAGTTGTTATGGTGGGAACACTTGGCCCAAAAAAGGCAGACCGCGCCGGGCCTCATACCACTGTCCTCACCTCTGTCTTCCGCCTCCTCCTCCTCCGCACACCAAGCGGTTCCTCCGCGCCCTTGTCTCTCAGAGTCATTGGATCAGGGAATAGCTACGCTTCTGCCTCACCGTAGCCCGAGTACCACCTGCTCCTCCAGTGACCATACTATCCCTTCTCATTCCGCCAGTTTGTCGACCTGCTCGCAGCTTACAGCGGCCAGTCTAGCAGCCAGCCTTCTGTCTTCCAGGTTGGGAACAGAAGAAACACTTTATACCCAAACCTATCCCAAAGCAAAAGCTGAATGTCGCATTGCCAGGACTTTTGGTCATTGGAAATGTTGAATTTCCGTATGGTGAACCACAGATGTTCCCCGCAACGTCAGGCCCTTGCCTGGCCCCCAATACCAGATGCCGAGCAGGCTTTCTTTGCAGAAAAAGCCGTCCCTGCCTGGCTGCCACGTTTTGGATAGATTACCGAGGTGTCATCTAAAATTTCAAGCGCGTTGTCTGCATCTGTGTCCTGGGAAAATGGTCCATCTCACCACAGACACATGGACTAGTAAGCCACTCGGCAAGGCCGCTATATCTCAGCTGACAGCTCACTGGGTGAGCTGGGTCGGATGTTTGGGGGTGTCTGGTGGCTCTCAGGCTCGGCGCACACGCTTTCAAAAACTGCAGGTTGGTGCAGGGGGCTCTTTCCACCAAGGTCCTTCTGGTGGCATCACGTGCCCCAGGAGACACCAGGCCGTGTTGAAACTGTAATCTGCCTTGGAGGACCCGTCCACACACAGGTCAGGAGCTGGTGGACGGCTTTAAGCAACGACTGGAGTACGAGCGGCTGGATGGGGTGACAAGAACCTTGTGCCAGGAAAGGTGGTGTGCGATTACACCGCGGGCGAAATTGCTGGCCGCCTTAGATCTGTAGGCTGGAGCACATACATGCATGGCACATGTCATGTACCTTCGTCTCCAGATAATTTCTAAAGAGTACCCGGTCTGGATTGCTGCTGTAGAAGGCTCGTGTCTGAGTTCGCACTTCCGCGTTCGCACCCATGGCTTCATCCCGCCTGGCTGCGTTGCAGCGCCCAGATACGGCCTCGCCCTCAACGTCTCATTGTTGAGTCGGCAACACGCTGGATATTCCACCCTCCACATGCTCCAGCGATTGTGGCAGCAGCGCAATGCCATTACGCAGTACGAAGTGGACACATGGCCTGACAAGCAGGGTACGGACCTCGGGGTGTTGACACGAGAGTGGAGGCAGGTGTGAAGAGCTCTGCACATCCTTGCCAGTTTTGAAGAAGCCACCAAAATGGTCAGTGCGGACAATGCCCTTGTCAGCATGAGCATTGTGGTGTCTTAGTTCTGGAACGATCGTTGGACACTCTGAAAACAATAGGTCCGCCAGCGTAGGAGGAGGAGACGCGAACAGATGACAGACACGGTGCCTTTCTCTCCGTCAAATCTCAAGGGCGACAAGACAGTTTACACATTTCATCGGTTTTCATTTAGGCGTGGTGCGGGGTAGAGCTGTGCAAAGGTGGCGCTTCAGCTCTCAGGGTGCATTCATCTCAGGCAAGTCAGGGCTGTGTTGAAGCTGTTTGCGGAACGGCAGGAAGCGGAGCGAGGGGAGGAAGGAGGTATTCCTAGACACCGATGTTACGACGTCCACTGCTTGGAAAGAGGTTGGCGCGAATTGAGGGGAGGAGGAAGATGAGGAAGATCAGTTAGCTAGTGTCCTCGGACCAGAGGCTTGGGGAAATCAGGCTCATCTCTCACATGAGTGCTTGATGCTCCATTTCCTCAATTGATCCTGCATTAAGGCCATCAAAATGAACAAAAACAGTTACTGGGTGGCCCACCGCCTGGAACCACGGTACAAAACAATAAAATCAGCACTTTCTTTCCACCCACACCAAATAGAGAGTAAAATAAGAGGAAATGGAGACCTTGCTGACTTGATAATGGAGTCTTGTTGCGTATGCTTCACAGTTTCCCCAAAAGTACGGTGGAACAACTCATCAAGCGACGTGACAGCAGTAGAGTGACAGTAGGCGTAGCGGCCAGCAGACGGCAAAGGTGGCAGAAGCACTAATGGGTGACCTCTGGCAATCTTGTTTACCCCTTCAGACCGCATGCAATGCAGCGGCATACAACATCCAAACACACAGAGTTCGATTAAGATATGCGTGACGACTTATCTGCGTCTCAAACACCGATGTTTTTGCATGTGTTCGGACTCAATAGATTCTGGGTATACAAAATGGGTCGAATGGCCCGAGCTGGCTCGTCACACCATAAGAGGTGTTTGTCCTGCCAGCAGAAGCGTCATATCTGAGAGACGGACCTTCAGCTCAGCTGGAGGAGTCATTACAGACAAACGCATTCCGGCTTTCCAGATAATGTGGTCTGTTTGACTTTCATTCAAGATGAATCAGGCTTGGTACTTGATGATGTTGGTTCATGGCCCACTGCGAGGTCACTGATTAGTTGCCAGTCTATTATAAACCCATTTCTTTTCAAACAGAAAATGGTCCTCTTGAATACTTTTTTTTAAAATGACTCATTTCTTTCTGCCAATTTTTTTCTCTTTTTCAAAGTTAATTTTGCTGGTTTTGCTGTGAGGAGAATGTAAAAGTCAGCTAGGTTTCATGACATACACCGTATTCATTTACTCACTTTATCTTTTAGAGTTTCGCGCTTTGTCATGGTTTTGAGGTCATGTTGCTGTGTGAGATACAGCAATAACTTATGGTCTTTGGATTCAGATTTGTGGTTCTAAGTGGCATTTCCCTACATCTTTTAATATGGCTGAGAATTCATATTTTAATTTTTGGGCGTTGTTGCTGTGATGTAAAGGCAATAAACATGGACCTTGGTGTAACAGGAAAATGTGGCTTTAAGTGGCATTTTCCCTCACAATTTTTAAACAGTGGCTGGAATGTCATTTTTATAATTTTTTGGGTACTTGCTGCTTTGAAATGCAGCAATATACTAGGTCCTATTATAAAATAATGTTGTTTCTAACAAGACATTTG
The DNA here is from genome assembly GCA_025379985.1 of Phyllomedusa bahiana. Classification (NCBI taxonomy): domain Eukaryota; kingdom Metazoa; phylum Chordata; class Amphibia; order Anura; family Hylidae; genus Phyllomedusa; species Phyllomedusa bahiana. The sequence goes on along the minus strand of JAODAL010015928.1, from coordinate 12,114 downwards.
TTCTTCACAATTTTGACCAAATGGCTCAAGGGTCATGCTTGGTATTTTTGGGGGCATTTTGCTGTGACATGCAGCTATAAACAGGTCCTATCTAAAAAATGTTGTTTCTAAACAGACCATTTTGTTCTTACAATTGACCAAAGGAGGTCAAGGGGTCTTGCTTTTAATTTTTGGGGCCTTTTTGCTTTGACTTGCTGTTATACTACAGGTTCCTATTCTAAAAAATGTTGTTTATAACAGAACATTTGTCTTCAACCCCAAAAATTGTCGAAGGGAGGCTCAAAGGGTGAGGTGGCTGGTCAGAAAACAGAATAGGATAGGACATGTTAATGGACACATATTGCAAAAATGACTTGTTTTTGCAAGATCTTTAAATAGCTATCATCCTGTATGAGACAAACCCCATTTAATACAATGAAAAAAGGAAACAAAAGAAACATGGGTGGGATTCCATACTATTTTAAAAATGTGTTTTAGAATTAAAGTACATAAAAAACTTGCATGTAACAAAATAGCGGTTAAAAAAAATTCCTCTGAATTGTACAAGGGGAGGTACACGGAAAACTGCCGATGTAGGTTACTTCAGAGACATGGGAGTTTGGAGCACGGGACAGGAAACAAGTTACAGAGACCATTTCACAGCACGTTTGAGTAAAATGAGAAAAAGATGAAGATAAAGGGGCAACTGGGTTGTAACAGGAGGTTATACCCAGTATTCCAAGTGAAGCTCAATTGGTCCACACTCATACGGAGGGGCAAGCGCCTACCCAGGTATTGACTGTGTAAGAGGAAGGCTGAGTTTCTCAACTTCCGCTTCTGCACTTGTTCAGCCGACAGTTTGTTGCTGCGTCATCAGGCATTTTTAAACTCGCGTGGTTTATTAGATGAGGACGCAGCTTGGGCTGTCACGCACCACTGTAACTCGGCCCTGGGTCATGCTGTGGTTGCAGGCAGGTATAGTCAATGTCCTGTTCAACTTAATATGGTGGTTGAAAAGATCCTTTTTCGGCGACTTTTTTTAATGTTGGGGGTCATTGCAGGTTTGGGGCTCTTGCTGTGGCCGGGTGTATTGTCAATGTCAGTGTAAACTAAAAGGTGGTGTATGACTCTTTTAACTGGCAATTTTTAAATGTGGGGGTCATGAGGTTTGGGGCTCATGCTGTGGACCAGGACAGGGATATAGTCAATGGTCCAGTGAAAACTAAAATGGTGGTTGAAAGACTCCTTTTCCGGCACTTTTAAATGTGGGGGTCATGAGGTTTGGGGTCTATGCTGTGCCAGGAAGGGTTGATACGTCAATGTCAGTGAAACTTAAAATGGTGGGTTGAAGACTCCTTTTCCGGCACTTTTTAAATGTGGGAGGTCATTGCAGGTTTTGGGGGCTATGTGTGGCCCAGGACAGGTTTAGTCAATGTCCTAGTGAACTAAAATGGTGGTTGAAAGACTCCTTTTCCGGCACTTTTTTAAATGTGGGGGTATGAGGTTCTGGGGCTCATGCTGTGGCCAGGGGACAGGTATATTCAATGTCCAGTGCAAAACTAAAATGGTGGTTGAAAGATCTTTTCAAGCACTTTTTAAATGTGGGGGTCATTGCAGTTTGGGGCTCATGCTGCGTTTAGGACACGGGATATTCAATTGTCAGTTAAGTAACATGATGGTTCTAATCATACTGCCTTCTGGCACTTTTTAATTTGTGGGTGATGCAGGTTTTATGGGTCAGGCTGTGGTAAGTCAGGAATAGTAATTGGTCTGTGACCATTTTTTTCTGTGAGACTTTTTTTAAATAACCTAAGTGTGTCTGCTAAGATGTAGCCAGTTTCATTTGACTGTGTGGATGTTAATTTCAGCTTTCCAGCCTTGTTTGGGTGTGTAATAATGAAGGTGTTGTGGCTCTCCAATTAGACTTTATGGTTATCGGATATCGAATGTCATATCGAAAAACTTATCGATAGCGGCCGACTAGTCGACTATCGTTCGATTTCGATTAGCAACGCAATCGCTCAACACTATACATGAGTTTAAATACTATTATGCTTTCTAGTGCTCCATTATTTTACTATTTACTTTTCCCTGTGATGCATACGGCTTCAATGTCATGTAATTAATATGTTAGATTTTTTTTTTTTTTTCAAATAGACAAAAATGTTAAAAGTTTCACATTTTTTTATTCATTTATTCATAGCAAAAGTGAGACTAAAAGAAGTTTAGTAATTGTGTCACTTTTCCATTATACACGTTTGTATATAGATTATTAAATGTATTATTTTTTTAGGTAAATAGTTTATTATAGAATGTTGAGTGGTTTTAGTAAAACCACTCAACATTCTATAATAAACCATCTAAAACATTAAAAAAATGTATTATTAAAAAAGTCTATAATTTCTATAAACACCCATTCTATACTAAAAGACTGCTTTTATATCATTCAATATATATATATATATATATATATATATATATATAAAGTGATTTATAAGATTAAACACATGTAAAATGCTGTTAGCTCCCCCTACTTGGCTTCCTCTTACACTACTACCTAACGTAGGTCATTAGGTTACTAAAGTTCAAACAGGTCTTCGGGATCAAATGATCCCTCTAGGGGCCGATTTAGTGTATTACACTCTTATTTAAAATTTTAATCCAATGCGTTTTTCAGATGCACTTTTTGTATGAAAAGCGCATCCAAAAGGTACCCAAAAGTATGTTGCGCTTTTGGATCCATTTTTCGGGCAAGTAGAATTGACATGTCAATTATTAAAACGGATCCGAAAAGCGCATAGAAAAGACGCAAGTAAACACGTATCGGCAATCACTCGTATGAACGGAGATGCGTGTTTTTAATCCCTTTCCGACACTGGGTGTAAGGACGCTGCGATCCTGCTACATAGCTGCAGCTAACACACTGCGGCGAAATCGCGGGAGCCAGATTCCTAAACATGGCAGCTGGAAGCCTTGTGATGGCTTCATTCGATGCCATGTTTTCGATTTTGCTACTTCCAGCCCCAGGCAGGAAATAGTAAAGCCGCCATGTTTGTACACCCTAATGCATTGTATTACACAATGCATTAGGCTGTTAAAATAATTGCGCCCCCTAGTTATGTAGTACCCTACAGGGACTCAAAGTTAAAGTAAACAAAAAAATTCAAGTGTAAAAAAAATTAAAAATATCAAAAGTTCAAATCACCTCCCTTTGACATTTTACAAATAAAAAAAATAAAATGATAAAGTAACACATATTTGGTATCTCCGTATCCGAAAAAGTCTGATCTATTAAAATATAACATCATTTATCCCGTACGCTGAAAAAAATGCCAAATTGTGGGGTCTTTTTGGTCATGTCACGTCCCATAAAAATTGGAATAAATTTAATTAAAAAAAGTTGTCTGCATTCCAAACTGGTACCAATAAAAATTGCACTTCAGCTGGCAAAAAAGTTATTGGTCACAGAAAAAGGTACCAAAAATGTTATTGCCGGAATTGTATCAACCTGTAGAATACAGAGAACACATCATTTATACTGAAGATTGAACGCCATAAAAACAAAACTTCCGCAAACATGGCAAACTTTTTTCACATTTTGCCCTACTTTTTTTGCACTTTTTTTGCGGTTTCCCAGTATATTCTATGGTAATAAGAATAAAATCATTAGAAGGTACATCTTGTCCCGCAAAATAAAAGCCCTCATATGTCTATGTAGGTGGAAAAATAAAGATATGGCTCTGGGAAGACGAGGAGGGAAAAACAAACGTGAAAAAAATAGGCTTCGCCGTTAAGGGGTTAGAGGGCTACAACATAAAAAATTAAATAAATTGGGGATCACTGTAATCGTATTGCCCCATAGATTAAAACAAATATGTTATTTATACTGGCCGGTGAACACTTTAAAAAATAAAAACACTATCGGCTGTATGTTCTTCATTCTGCCTCCCAAAAAGAAACATTAAAAGGCGATCAAAAAGTTATGTTTCCACTAAAATGGAACCAATGAAAACTTCAACTCATCCTTGAGAAAAAAAGCCCTTAATCAGCTCCATATACAGAAAAATAAAAATATTATATCTGTCAGACTACGGCGACATAAAAACGCAATTTTTTACTAACTCATTTGTATTGTGTAGAAGTAATGAAACATACATCAATATAAATTTTATATAGTTTTTGGTTTAACTGTGTTTTTATTATTATAAAATTTTTTATTTATTTTTTTTCAAACAAGAAAGTTACAATTTTCAATAATATCATTGTTTACAGTGAGAAACAATGCATATAACATTATTATATAATTACTATGCCTCTTAACATTGAATGGCATATTTAAGGTTTCTGAACGTCCTTTAGGCAATGTATAATATCCACATTTTAGAAGTAATCAGGGCGTTTTTACATAACATTCCAAAATATGTAAACAGTAAAAAATGACATTTAGTTAACATCTAAACAAGTGACAAGACAGACACGGAAGGATAGGGGAAGGGGGGGTAGTATTGTTGCTACTGTATTGGAAGATAGTGATCAAGAACACACTAGCGAGTATATGCGGTCCTCACTCTTTGTGACTTCATATCTCATGGCTGGCAGAATACCTATTCCACTGGGACCATATCTCCTCAAATCCATCCAGAGTGTTATTAAGAGAGGCTGAAAGCTGTTCCATCACCCTCACTTCCCTAAGTCTGCAAAGTACGTCCTCCAACGAGGGAGCATTTTTCCGTTTCCAAAAAACAGAGACTAAGCATCTTGCTGCTGTGAGAATATGTAAGATTAAACGCACTGTAGTTTTCCTAGCCTGGGGAAAATGGATGTTCATTAAAAAGCATAAAGGATTCATAGGGATTCGGACTCCCGTGATATTTTCAACCAACATTTTGACCTGTCTCCAATAACTCTTTATCAGAGGGCACTCCCAAAAAATGTGGAAGATGTTTGCCTCACGAGCCCCGCATCTCCAACACTGATCTGGAATGCTGTGGTTCATTTTGTGTAGTAAGGAGGGCGTATGATACCATAGCATGATGATTTTATACTGGTTTTCTTTATATTGTGTGCATTGGGATGTTTGACCTGCTCTCCTCCAAATCAATCTCCACTCCTCCCCAGACAGCCGTTTCCCCAAGTATCCCTCCCATTTCCCCATGTAAGGATGTTTAGGAAGCTCCTCAGGGTTGGGATGTAATAACATGGAGTAGATTTGGGAAATCAATCCCCTAGTCGAGGTCTAGAGCTTACATGTCAATTCGAATCTTGTAGGTCGAGTAACTCTGTTGCTCCCCAACACTGATCTAGAGAAGTGGGTACTTTGTTGATAGGAATAGTGGCTACTATCTGGTAAGCGAAACCGTTCTTGTAAGGTTTTAAAAGGGATAATTTGTAGGGTTTTATAGTCTACTATATCTGCTATTCTGAAGAGTTGCCGGTCATACCATGGCTTCATATAAATGCCTCCCATTCCACTTGGAAAAAAGGGGAAATTAAAAACAGGAAAGGGGTCATTGCAGAGGATGGTAAGCAAAGCCCAAATCTCTTAGCACAACGATTCCACACATCTCTCGTTAATCTGATGGGTCCCAACAGAGGGCCATTTTCTTGTATGTAGGATGTTGCCCATAACAGGGAGTTGGGATGCATCGGAGCCATCCACAATTTCTCTATTTCAGCCCACTTAGAGTATGCATAAAGGTTGGACCACGCTGGTATCCGTCTGAGCTGTGCGGCCCAATAATATTTTTTGAAGTCTGGAACTGCCAGTCCCCCATTATCTTTTCCTGTCAACATTACATTCTTTCCTATTCTATGCCGGCGAGCTCCCCAGATAAACCGCAAGACCGACGCTTGCATGGCCTTTAAATGAGCCAGTGGTACAGGGACCGGGAGAGCTTCAAACAAATATAGTAGTTTAGGTAAGATGGTCATTTTGACCGCTGCAATTTTGCCCAGTAGAGAGAGTGGCAAGGTCTGCCATTTCTGTAATAACGTACGTATCTCTCGATACATTTGAGGGAAATTGTTATTATATAATGAAAAATATGAGGTTGTCAGGTTTACCCCCAAATATTTCAAAGAAGTAGATCTCCAATTATAGCGGTAATTACTCTTCAATAAGTCTAGTTCCATGTGGGGGATGTTCAAGGGGAGGGCCTCTGTTTTCATAGTATTAATTTTGAAACCTGAAAGTATCTTAAATTTGGTTAGTAGAGTGTGTAGGTTCGGTAGAGAGATATGTGGTGACGTCAAAGTCAACAGTATGTGTTCAGCAAAAAGTGATAATTTAAACTCCCTACCCCATATGGAAACACCCCTAATATCTGGGTGGAGACGGACGGCGGACGCGAGTGGTTCAACACAGAGGACAAACAGTAGAGGTGACAAAGGGCATCCCTGTCGAGTTCCATTGGATATCCGTATTAATGGTAACATATTATGTGGGAGCTTGATAGTTGCTGTGGGGACCGAGTATAGCACACGAATGGCAGTTAGAAAAGGGCCTGAAATGGCAATATGTTCTAAGACCTTAAACATATAGGACCAGTTAAGCCGGTCAAAGTCCTTTTCTGCATCTAGGCTAAGGAGTAAGGCTGGATTATTAAAATTGTTCATTGCATCTATCAAATTTATTGCCCGTCTAGTATTATCCCCTCCTTGGCGGTTGAGTACAAAACCAACTTGGTCTTTGTGGACCAATTGAGGCACTCATATCGCCAATCTGTTAGCTAAGATTTTGGTAAAGATTTTTAAGTCAGAATTTAGCAAGGCAATTGGTCTGTAATTACCGACTTCTAGAGGATTTTTATCTGGTTTCGGAATCAAAGAGATGTGGGAGTGCAGAAAAAAAGGGATGGGCTGTTTGTTCCCTTAAAGTAGTGAATTATAAAATTGTATTTGATATGGGGAAAGTAATGAGCTGTAGGTCTTATAGTTTAGATATGTAAGGCCATCGGTCTGGTGACTTCCCATTGGGTAGTAACTTCAAAACCCTCACCTAGTTCTTCAAGGTAATAGGTGAGTTAAGGGTGGATCTCGCTTCCCAGGTTAGCGAAAAGGGAGATTACAGGAGTTGAGAAAGTTTCTAAAAATACTATTTTTGCCTCGGAATCTTTAGGAAGAGTGTCTGGAAGGAAGTAAAGTCTTGAGAAAAAATCATGAAACAAGCCGGCTATCTTATCCGGATCATAGGTGACCTTCCCAGAAGAATCTGTTAGGCGAGGGTCTGGTTAGCCGTTTCCTCTCGCAATTGTTTAGCAAGCAAGGTGTGCGATTTATTGCCCATTCATAATATTTGTGTCTAGAAAATAATAGGAGCTTTTCCGTTCTCTCATATTCCAGAGATCGCAACTGGGAACGTATGGCTACTACTTTTCTCAAGGTAGGTCGTGATGGATTGTCACCCAGTATTGCCTCCAGTTCCCTGAGCTGTGATTTCAGGCTTTCTCTCCGCAAACCAGCATCTCTCTTAACCCTACTGCCGAGTGCAATGCACCAACCTCTAATGACCGCCTTGTGGGGTTCCCATTTGAGTGACGGGTGATGTGACTGACCCCTTTGTTAGTTTCAAAGTAATTACTAATATGCTGTGCTAGTTCCTCTTGCGTCGGGGAGATCTTAATCAGCTTTTCATTTAAGCCCCAGTGGCATCGGCGTGTCGGGACATTATCCCTCACTAGTGAAAGTGTTACTGGGGCATGGTCTGACCATGTTATCTGACCAATGTCCGCGTCCGCCATCCGCCTCAACGCCAATGCATTTCCAAAAAAGTAATCAATACGAGAATGTGTATTATGTGGGGAGAGAAAAAAGAATATGTTCTTTCTGATGGATGGGCTATTCTCCACAGATCAAGTAACCCAAACTTCCGCATAGTTTTGCGAAATGTCTGGAGAGTGAGGCAGAAGATCCCCCCTGCACTTTATCTCCGAGTCTCAATCTATCTATTGAGTCGAAAAAGCTAGATTAAGTCGCCTCCTACTTTGTATAAATAGAAGGGGGGGGGAACCGCTGAGCTTTTGGAGAGAACTCTGTTTTTAAGGAACGTATTTGTGGCTTGATTAGGGGCATATAAATTACCCGAGTGTGAAAAAAATTCCCTAGGTAGGTACCCTGCAGTATAACATATCTCCCCTGTGGATCAACTATTGAGTCTAACACCTGGAATGGGGACAAGCATGAGATAACAAAATAGCCACCCCCGGCTTCTTTTTTTCCATAGAGGCTACATAACTATGAGGGTAAAGTCCCTTGGCAAAGGCCAAGTCTCCTGTTCTGTTGAAATGTGTTTCTTGAATGAATGCTATGTCAGCTTTTGAGTGTTTCAATTCTGTCAATAGCAGGCGCCTCTTAAAGACAGAGTTAAGACCTTTGGTGTTAATAGAAATTAGCTTAGCCATATCTATGCATAGTGAGAGAAGGTGCATTATGACGTATGAAATTCTTTAGCCCAGATATCATGTTGTTTGACGATTTTAGGGGTATGGGGCACGACAGGATGGGAGCGGACAAGACAATTTTTACACTAACATGAGCAACAATTTCAAAATTGCAAACCCCTAACAGTGACCGATGTATTATCGGACCAGAGTTTAAAACCTTGGTATAGAGGAGTGGTCAGATGCCGTAGAAAGGGTGGTGAAATGTCCTGAGGATAACGCTTATATCCTCTTACCATCTGAAGTTCCCAATTATAGGGGAGAATAAGAAGAAAAATTAGAAGGTAAGATCCTAAAACCAGCATAACCTCTAGTGGGGGAATAGTGGATGGCATCACTCTACTCCTTCATTAGACCTTTAGAAGATGTAAAGCAGTCGTGGAGAAGGATAAAGAGACCAAAAAAAAAAGGGGGGGGTAAATAAAAGAGAGAGGGAAAAAAGAGAGAAGGGGAAAGGGAAGAGAAAAAAAAAAAAACAGAAAAAGGGGGGGTAATAACTGCTCCACTTTAATCAGGTTACCGAAGTCCAGAACCATATGTGTATATAGGGGGGGGAAAGGGATGGTGAGGAAGGATAGGGGAGAAGGGGGCGAGATAGGGGGGGGTAGGAGCGGAGAAGCTGGATACATAGGTTCTGGGAATTCGGTCAACCAATGGCATAGGGGGCTATACGTTATCTAATTATTAATTGCATATTTGTTATCTTGGCTTCTAGGAATAACACCATGGCCATTAAACACGAAGAACTACCATGGTATGAAAGACCGCAAAGATTCTATGTAAAGATATATATAATATTATCTATACTCAAGTCTTTGTAGAAGAGCTGGATGCTGGTGAGGATCCTCCTGCTGCCGGAGTTGGTCGTCTTTGTCTTTTGCTTTGTGCTGGCTGCCAGATTGGTTGGGGAGGCATAGAAGACGAGTCGAGTTCCCAGTCCTGTATGTCCGGTGTGGGGATTTGTAAGGAAGAGCAAAACAGTTTAAGATCCTTATGTGCCTTGAGTACAGATGATTTGCCATTTTTTTGTCGTGATCAACATGAATGGGAATCCCCATTTGTAGGCAATATTTCGTTTTTTAAGTTCCGAGAGTACTGGTCGCATCTTCTCTTGTGCAATGTCATCCATGATAAATCCGGGAAAAGTTGAACATCCGAGTCTTCATATTTACTGGACTGTTGTTTTCTAGCCAAATTTAAGATTCGCTCTTTTAATTCATGGTCATGCAGGCAGCAAATTATATCTCTAGGTGTGCCAGTCCCGGATTTTGGTTTTAGAGCTCTATGAGTCCGGTCAAATTTAATGGTGTGCGACGGTTGTTCCTTAAGGATCGAGTTGAAAATGTTGGTAAGAATCAGGTGTACATCTTCTTGGCCTTTGGATTCCGCTACTCCTCTGACTCTGATGTTATTTCGCCTTCCGCGGTTATCAAGGTCCTCTAAGTGTTTAGTAGTGGATCTAAGCATTTGAGCTTGAGATGACACCTGTGTCTGGAGGTCCGACATGTATGATCTAGTATCGTCGTGGGCTCCCTCCAGGTCCTTTACTCTAGCTTCTATTGCTTTTAAGTCAGTGCGTATTGTCGCTATTTCCGTCTTACACGCGTTTTTAACTTCTGTGACCATGGCCCTAAAGTCATGTCGTGTGGGAAGGTGACTGAGATATTTCTTCCATTCCTGAGATTGGAGTAACGAGCCGGTATCCGTTTCAATTGGCTCTGCGAGAGAGTCAGAGGACGAGTGCCAGACAGACCCATGCGCTCCCATTGAGCGTGATTTTGGGATCACATCAAGCATATCTTTTGCAGGATCCGACCATTCTTGAGATCGCAGGTTCGGTTGGGACCCAGATTTCTTGGCAGAGCCCAGGGTTTTGGGAGGTCTTGGCATGTTGATATTGCCCCCTGTAGAGTATGGGAGGCTAGGGTCACTTGGTGTAGAGATGAGAGAGGATGATGTCTTTGCACTAATGTTTGGAATGCTTTTCAGATAATGTTTAATAGAATGTGTGGCCACTGAATTATATTTGGACTGTCCTAGGGTCTGACTGTTAGCCTTTCTGGTTTTAGCCAGGGTAGGAAGTTAGGATAAGGGTCACCAGGTACTAACGATGCGGATCAGAAATCATAGAAGTCCCCACAGTATTCAGTAAGAACCATTCAGTTTGCAGCTTGTATTAATATCAGTATATGTAATGATGCAAAGTCGCCCTCTAGTGGCAATTGTCTGTCACTGCTCCTATATAAAATAAACAGTGAGGAAGGTAAAGAAGATAATGTCTAGAGATTACAATGGCAGGAGTTTTTGCGGGCCTCTTATCCAGACAAGGATGTTAAGGCAGTATGCCCCTCACTATATCCTATATTCCAAGAAGGCAAGTAAAAGTCCTGGTCGTAATTATCTTGTCACTGTGGCTTGCGGCAGTGTCAGTATATATAATAAAACAACGTCTCCCTCTGGTGGCACTGATCTGCTAGCTTTCTTAAGTAAAAGGGGCAGTGAGGGAGATGAGGAAGATGGCGTCCACAGACTCAAATGGCGGGAATTTCCGCTGGTTTTTTAGCCAGGCAAGAATTTTAAGTCAGTATACTCCTCACTGTATCATGTATCCTAAGAGTTAGGCCAGTAGATGCCTCAGCTCTTATTGTCTTTTCACTGCAGGCTTTGGGGGGAGTTATAGGACAGCAGATTTCACTGTAATTGCTGGTGATATATATAGGCTTCCCTCCAAGTCTCTTAAGAGTCGCTCCTCAGCAGGAGATTATTCCGTCCGTCCCCCGGTTCAAGAGGCTGTGTCGGTATTATGTCAGGACAGAGTCGTCTCCTGAGCGCGACGCGGAGTCGCAATCAGGCAGTAGCTGAGTCAAGTCTCTCTCCTACCTCCCAGATGGTCTAAGAGAGCCGTCCCGGTGTGTCTCGCCGCTCCGCCGTTCAGTGTTCCGTTCGGGATCCGGGACCGCCAAGTGATGCAAGCGAGTGTCCGTGTGCCGGTGCTGGAGCTCCAGCGTCCAGTGCTGTGCGCCGTATAAGCGAGCGCGCAAGGAGATCCCGCGGCGGTGTCAGGTCTCAGGAGCCGCCCGAACTTTCTCTGCCTATCGGAGCATTTCTGGGTCAAGGATTTCTCTCTCGGTCACACTCGGGGATGGCCACTCTGATACCCTCCAGTATTATGCACTTCCCGGTCCAGAAACCAAGCTTTTTGCTAATCTAGCCCCCTAAATCAACATCAGGTCTCAGGAGAGAGTCGTTTATGCGGCCATCAAAAAAGGCACAACAAACCCCTAGATGAGATCCATGAGGGATGTTGAATACAAAAATGGGGCGACTTCTGGAAGGTTTCACCTGTTCTGATACTTTGGGGGCTTAGTAAATGCAATATGGTGCCCACCAAAATCTGCCTTCCAAATACGCCCTGCCATGAGACCAACAGCAGTTTACATCCACATATAGGGTATCACCAAACTTGGAAGAAATTGCATAGCAAATTTTAAGGTGTTTTCTTTCCAGGATTCCTTTTAAAACTGCAGATTATTGGAAAAAAATATTTTTCATTTCACGGGATAACACTAAAAAATCTGTGACACACCTGTGGGGGGCGATAAGTCATATACCCGGATATATCTAAAAGGGGGTAGTTTCCAATTTTGGGTCTTTTTAAATTTTGCAATTTTAATGTTCCAAAAGCCTTTTTTAAAAA
>JAODAL010015927.1:0-82251 GCA_025379985.1 Phyllomedusa bahiana | reverse complement strand
CTATGTGGTCTCTATATGGAGGTGTTGTAGGTTATACCTGAGCGGGTGTTGGAGCTCTATGGGGTGGTGTTGTAGGTATAATGCCAGCGTACATGTGTCCCTGATTGACCCTGTGAATAGGATTTTACCCCTTTTACTTTCTTGTTTGGTGTTTATTTTAGGAGGTGGTGAGGTGCGTGACCAAGGGAAACGGCGGGGGATTTTTTGGGGGTGGGAGGGGATATTGTATTTTGGGTGGGGGGGGAAATATTGTATGGGGGTGGAGGGGGATAATTGTATGTGGGTGGAGGGGGATATGGATGAAAGCTATTTAGCCCTGTGTCTATGATAGTTAACTGACAAATGTGTGAGATACAGATATGTGACTCTCTTGCTATGGTATTACACAATACGTTCTGTTTTGCCCCACTGTATTATGTGGTAAATGGGCGCGTTATGTCCGAGAGGCCGGTAATATTTTCATGTACAGTAGGGTGGGCCCCCCAAGATCAACTCCCCTGTGGGCCCCAGACCCCCCAGTCCGACACTGTCTTAATGGTTAGGGTTTTTTTTACTAAGCTATAAGGACAGATTTACACTTACTACTTGTTTTTGTTGCAGTTAACAATGCAATTTTTATAATTGCATACTGTAAATGAAATTAAACAGGAAGGAACAGTATAAAGACAAGACTTATATTACTCCTCTTTTTGTATTTGCTCTTGTATTTGTCTAAAATATGCACAAAAAGAAACCCACTATCAAATTGGATATGTGATTCAAGCCTCAAAACTCAACTTCACATATTGGACAGAAAATAAGATCATTACTGAACACTAGTTAAAAAGTTGAATTGAACCTGTCAGGTGGTTTATGTCTATCTGAGAGCAGGATGTGATAGAGAGAGAAGCAGGATCTGTGATATATAGGCTTATATGATTTGGAGCAGAATTTCTTAGTAAAAAGCAGAGTGAATTATAAAAAAAGAAAGTTTGCTCTATCCACATATTGTTCAGGAAAATATGTCATGCACTGTATGTGGGAAGGTTAAGCAGGCCTTGAACTGGCAATTAAGGAGTCTTATCAGTATTGTTTCTGCTTTGTCCTCACATATTCTGCTTTAAAGGGAATGTGTCATCAAAAATTAATTATTGTTTAACTCCCGTTTTTATGTCAAACACATTTTTAAGAATTTTTGGTTATATTTCTTTTTAATCCTTTTATAAACACTTTCAATATTTTTTAATAATGCTTAAGTCCTGCAGTTTCACTTTGGCCACTAACCTTGTTTGCACAGCTTTAACAGCAGTCAGAGAGATACTTTTACAGCAGCTTCATGGACCCTAGGATCTTAATACTTTTCTGTCCCCTAGACTTCAATAGGACGTTTTTTTAGTCCTGCTGTGTGACTAGGAAGAATTCACTCTGCAGGGAGGAGGGGGTTTAGAGCTGTGACTATCTCCTCTTTGTGACTGGTGGAATTCTGTGTTATCTATTCACACTGTGTCTCTTTCAGTTTGACCTGCTTGTGTTAATAATGAACACACTGCTGAAAATCTTTATCTATAGGGCAGAAGTGTCGACTGTTATTAGTCTTAGTGGCCAAAGTGAAAACTGCGAGGACTTCTTAGAATATTTAAACAAATATTTAAAGTGATATGGAAAATTTAAATAATATAACAAAATTCTTTAAAAATGTGTTTAACATAAAAACGTGAGTTAAACAATATAAGTCATTTTTGATGACTATTCCCTTTACCCTCTAAGGTCCCGGCGTTTTTTTTGGGTTGACACACGTTCGTTTTTCCCTCCTCGCCTATAATGAAAGCCATAACTTCCTTTATTTTTCACTTTATATAGTCACATGAGGGCTTATATTTTTGCGGGACAAGTTGTTACTTTCAATGGTGTTATTCACTATACTATATAATATACTGGGAAACGCAAAAAAATTCCAAGTGGGACAAATTGTGAAAAAAAAATGTTTTTTCGCATTGTTTGGGGGGGTTTTGCTATTTTTTCGGCGTTCAATCTTCAGTAAAATGTAACTGTGTTATCTGTATTTCTTCAGTTTGTTACGCATCCGGCAATACCAAACTTGTGGGTTTCAGTTATAGTGTTTGGTACCGTCTAAAAAATTCCAAACATTTTCTATTTTTGAAATTTGCGCCACGGCGCCAATTTTGTAGCGACCAATAACTTTTTTGTACTAACACCTACGGACGTCAGTGAGGGGGCATTTTTTGCGGGATGAAGTGTAATTTTCATCAGCCTAGCAGTTTGAGAATGCATGCGACTTTTTTTGATCATTTTAATTTTAAAAACAAAAAAAAAAATTCCATTTTTTGAGTGACGTAAATGGAGGACCAAAAAAACGCCAATTTTGGCGTTTGGAATTGTTTTTTCTTCTACGGTATGTTCAGCGTACCGGGATAAATTATGTTATATTTTTATAGATCGGACTTTTTCGGAACGCGGCGATACCAAATACTTTTTTTTTTTTGTACTTTAAAATTTATTTTTTTTTTTATTTTACTGTAAAATTGAGGCCACTGTAGGTAATTGACCACCTAGGTGGGCAGCTATGGTTAATACAACTAATGATTTGCATAGGCAATGCATTAGGGTGTACAAAGATGGCCGGTTTCCCCACTTACCTGTTGCGGACGGAAGTGGGGCAAAACGGCCAGGGTAAAGTGACGGGAGCCTTCACAAGGCTCCCCACACACAATGCCCGGTGATCAGGATCGGCGCAAGCTAGCTGCGGTTTTGCCCGAATCACAGCACCGACGCAGTTAATAAAGATGGCGTCTGCGGCGCATGGATAGTATAACAGCGCCAGGGGAGGAGCCACCCGCCGGCGATGCTTACTGCCGGGTGTGAGCGGCGATTTTGCCGCTTAAACACGGCGGCTGTGTGGGGGGGGTCGCGGGAGCGATCCCCCTGCAAAGCCCCTTAGCGGCCCTGGGACGTACTGATACGCCCAAGGTCGTTAAGGGGTTAAATCATATAAACCTATGTATGACAGAGCTCAGCTTCTCTTCTTTTATCATATCTTGCTCTCAGATAAGGAAGCATGATCAATCTAACAGGTTCCCTTTACGGTTAAAGCTACCGCCTAAGTACATAGCATACACTGCTATGAAAAGTTTAGCACATGTTTATGCAAATATTCTTTTTGTTATACCCAAAATTCATTAATGTAGGTAAAGAGTATGTATAAATCATTGGCATCTAAACAAAATGTATTACCATCATAGAGTAACTTAGATTAGAATTTTTTTTTGGGGTACATTACCTGAAAATGTCAGAAACACCATTATAAAACTGATGTTGGGCTAACAGAAAAACTACAAAACATTGTGTACCTAATATTTAATTTGATCTCCCTTTTGCTTTATCGCCTACTTGATCCGGTTTGACATGGACTTAACAGGATTCTGAAACCAGGTTAAAAACCCAAAGGCACAGCTCATCTTTTCATATAAGGTAACTTGTCCAAGCAAATAAAACTATTTCAGTTTGTGGTGCACAAAGTCCCTGGGGACAAAATGTAAGGAATAGCTCTAGAGATGGGCAAATCGATTCTAAACGATGTGTGAATTCGTTTAGAATTCCGGAAAACTTTCGGTTTGAACGATGACGCTGACGTCGAAGTTTGGGGTACTTCGGGTGACAAAGTGTGTTTTGATTGATAAAAATTGGCTGCGTGCACATAGGCGATTCATGGGGCAAAGAACTCTGGGAAGGAAAAGAAAGGGCATAGCCTGCATGACATAGTGCAGAGGTGAAAGCCAATCAGAGACCGGAGGGATTCTGTGACGTCACCGCACTTTATAAGGTCGGCACGACGGCTGGGAGCTCCTGTACCGACTCTCACTCGTACTGATCAGAGAGGTGCTGCCGCAGCTGATTGTTACTTAAGATTGATTTTATACAGCGATTTTTGTGGGTGTCTCAAGCTTGTCTCAGAGGACTGCTTCTTTAATGTTCTATTATGATTTTTTGGGTATTGGATCTGAAGTCCGTGATTATACATGTTAATGCTATCTAGGCATCACAGCACATTGAATATCCAAGGGGCATCTAAGGCCAGTTCCTGTATGTATATTAAAGAAACAGCGTTTTTATAATACAAATACCACTTCATTTTTGGAAATGCTCAATTCTTTTGCGCCAATTTACATCAGGGGTTAATTAAGCGTTGTTTGCTGCTGTTTGTGACTCCAGAAACCGTCTTTTTCACCGCCAAAAAAATACATTTTCCTGTAGCATAATTCACAAACGTACGGTTAATTAAAAATTTCGTTCTCTTGTTGGTGTGTAGGCGTAGAAATACAGCAAAATTGTAACTACGCTACAAAGCTAGTAGTTTCTGCTGCTCAATTTTTTGCGCAATTTACATCCAGGGGTTAATCTAAGCGTTGTTCTGCTGCTGTTGTGACTCCAAGAACAACGTCTTTTCTCACCGCAAAGAAAGAAATACAGTTTTTCCTGTAGAATAATTCACAAACGAAGGTTTATTACAATTTTTTTCTTGTGTGTAGCGTAGAAAACACGCAAATTGTAACACTCGTACAAGCTCGTTAGTTTATGGCTGACTCAATTCTTTTGGCGCACATATAATTCCAGGGGGCTTAAATTAAGCGTTGTTTTTGTGCTGTGGTGAACAAAAATTAGACCGTCTTTTTCACCGCCAAAAAAATACAATTTTTCCTATAGCTCATAATTCACAAACTAAGGTTAATTACATTTTTTCTTCTTTGTTTGTGTTAGGTAGAAACACGCCAATTGTAAACGCTACAAGCTAGTAGTTTACGGGCTGCCTCAATTATTTGCGCAACTTACATCCAGGGGTTATTAAGCGTTGTTCTGCTGCTGTTGTGACTTTCAGAAAACCATCTTTTTCACCGCCAAATAAATACATATTTTCATGTAGAATAATTCAACAAAGAACGAAGGTTAATTACAATTTTTTTTCTTTGTTGTGTTAGCGTAGAAAACACGAAATTGTAACACATACAAAGATAGTATTTCTGGCTGCTCAATTCTTTTGCGCAATTTAATCCAGGGGTTAATTATGCGTTGTTCTGCTGTTGTACTCAGTAAAAGACAACTTTGTTTTTCACCGCACAAAAGAGAATTTGTAGCCATAATTAATATCCGAGGTTAATTAAGCTGTTTGTGCTTTTATATTCAGTAAAATACACAGAGTTTTATACGGTACATAAAAGTCATTTTTCCTGCCATTTTGAGAGTGCAATTTATATTCAAGGGTTACCCAAAAGCTTCTTAGTGGTTCATCTTGGCCGTCAAATACAGAGGTGTGTATTTTTCATATTACAGCATATCTTCATCTAAACAGTGTCTGTACATTTTAGAACAATCAGTATGTCAGACAGAGAGGTGGCAGGTCTTACCTGCGAGTGGCAGAGGACACAAACATTCCTGGGCAGAAGGTCGCAGCACCACGCAAGGGGACCGTCCGACAAGCAGGGGTCACTCGGTGAGGCCACAACTGCCGCTGTCATTAGCGGCCGTGTACTGAAAGCAACCCAATGGTCTTGATGGTTGAAATAGGGTCATCCCACTTCCTCCCAAGATGGACATCTATGACAACCCCATCAATGTCGGTCAGGGGACTATCGTCAGAAAAACCCTTAGCTTGGCGCATTTGGCCTCGGAGCGGGTCTGCGGCCCTCACCTGTACCTCATACATACCGCCTCAGTGCCCATTCCGGTTCCCCATCCAGATATCTACTATGTGGATTGGGGCTCAGCGCAACTATTATAGCGAGGATGAACATTGAGTGAGGTCAGTTATGCAGCTACTTGGACAGCGAAGAAATGGAGCGGGGCAATATCCCCTGCTTATTGCAGTAAGGCGGCAAATTATAGATGTTGAGTGTGGCCAATGGTTGGTCATGTTGTGTGGGGTCAGCATCTGATACTATGACCAGTGGATGCAGGACAGCAGTGACGATGTTTGAAATCACAAAAGATTGATGATGTAGACAGACCGCCTTGGGGCCGGGTGAGGGCAAGGGCTTCAATCATCTGCAGGAGATGAGGCCATCTGCTTGCGCGTCAGGCAGTCGGAGCAGGCCAGCAAGTGGTCGTGTGGGGGGGGGCCGTGAGCCGCAGGATAGCAGCAGTGTGAGGTTTGGAGCCAAGCGGCCACGGCCACCGGGGGTTAAAAATCCGCATTCGCAGGTCCAACCAAAGTAGCGGCACAGTGGGCATCAAGCGAGCGCAGCGGCTGGCAGTAGTCACTCAGTGCGGCTAGCGTTTGGCGGTAAAAATCCGATATCGGCGGTGTGGCAGTTCTTTGCTTAGACACGCGAGGAGCCGAATAGGGGTAATTAATGTAGATCTGTAAGAAGAAAGTGAAGCGTGGCCTGGCGAGCTAACAATTGGCACAAGGCCCTGCGTCAAAACACTTGCGTGCGGCCGTCACAATCGGTGGCTGGGAAACGTGTTGGCTCAGATGATGGTGGTCCATCCCTGCCGCCGCAGCATCAGCAGCAGCGCCCAGTGGCACGCATTCCATCTGCAGCCAGTCAAGGCTCCACACCTCTGCAGGAAGGGAGCTGTTTTCTCTTTGACATCATCTCCCGGTCCAGTTGCTCCATGATCCTCACTTCTGCATTGGCGCCTGCAGTCGTTCAGCCGGGCGATTGCAAAGAGACTAACCAGTATGGGTTCCAACCATCCTAAGGTGACAAGCAGCTGACCGGTCGCTCCTGTCCAAGTTGTTGGTACTGCAGTCCCTCCCTTTCCATATGGTGGATCTGCACCATCAGTGAAACTAATGTGCTTTTGTGCCGAGCCGAGAGCGTAAGATGGAGAAAGTTCCAAGCCGTAATTTCTTTTCCAAAAGGCAAGTTAAGTTAACAGCACTTCATATATATGTAGAAACAGAAGGTGGGCAGTTCCTCTTATGCTTATAGGTTTTTCAAAGGTGACGGCAGCACGACTGATTTTTTTTTTTCCCTGGAGCTTTAACTATGGTCAGGGCCAGTTACATGTCCTTTACGGCCGCCACTGGCGTGAATGTGCTTATGGCCTAGGCCACACAACAACTTGGTCAGGAAGACGCCCGCTTTATCCCTCTTACGTGTCAAAACTGCTGCCTCCTGCGCCAAGGTCCGCCTCTCCTCCCTCCTCCTCCACCACCATATCAGCCTCCACAAGTATTGCTTCCAACATACCACATGTGTAGGGCACAGCGGTGTCACGGCAGGGTTTACACATGGCTTGCCTCGGCGGCAACGGAAGTCACACAGGGGGAGGAACTGCTACGCCGAGTCCATGAGCAAGAAATCGTGTGTGGCTTTCTCGCCGGCGGCAACTGCAAATCAGAACTTGGTGACGGAACAATGGAGGAATCATGGTGTCCGCGCTGCAC
This sequence comes from Phyllomedusa bahiana, assembly GCA_025379985.1. Lineage (NCBI taxonomy): Eukaryota > Metazoa > Chordata > Amphibia > Anura > Hylidae > Phyllomedusa > Phyllomedusa bahiana. The sequence continues at coordinate 74,864 of JAODAL010015927.1, read as the reverse complement.
CGAGAGTGAGGGATGGTCCCAAGTGCCCTGCTTAGGCGCACGTGTTCAATCTGTTGTTGAAAAGTTACTGAAGTCTTTCTCCACCGATCTTCAGCAGATTCTGAAAATGGCCTGGAAAACTGTGCATGCACTATCCATTCGTAAAAAGCCAGGAACAACCCTCTCGAGTTGCAGCGGCACAGAACGGCCTCCCCAACACAACTCTGATATGCAATGTTTCCACCGTTGGAATCCAGCATGCAATGTGTGGACCTACTGTATGAACAGAGAAAGGCACATTACGATTTTTGTTGATAAGGCAGACAGGAAGTACTCCCCTGTGTAACTTTGATGTCAGCCCTGTGGCAGCGCATGCGTGACACCTTGATTTGTTGAGGGCCCATTCGAGGAGGCGACGTTATTTGTCAGTAGCCAAGGACTACGGGATGAATAACGTCATTCCACTGCTTCATGTCCTGGAAACAGATGCTTGAAAAATCTGTAATACTGGGCTGGGACTGGAGACGTGGAGACTACATCTCGTGGCCACATGAGTCCCGGCTGGGCGAATGAAATGGAGGAGGGAGGACATTGGAGCAGAAGCATAGTCTGTGAAATGAGTGGATTTTCTAACCATGGTGACATGAGAGGAGGAGCAGGGAGAAGCTGGAGGAGGTGGATGGAGATGAGGAAGACGAGGCGATGACCCCCAAGCACAATGGCCGAGGATACAGTGGAAATGGAGGCAGGGAGCCCTGGAAGTCATTGTGCAGATGGCCCGCAGCATGACTTATTTGCCGTGAACTAGTGTCAGGCCCAATAGTCAGCATACCTGGCAGAGGGAATGACTTTCTGGTTCTCCCCCTATTGGACCCTCGATCATGGTCAAAATGGGAGCATTTTCCCAGCTATTGAGAGGGAGGGACAAATCAAAATACTATAGGGAAATCTCCGTTATTCAGTTGGCCGCTGCCTATGTTGCAGCATCACCTCCTCTGACAGGTCTGACCGGGGGGTTCTCAGCGCTCACGTACTACTGCCTCGGCTGATGGGGGACAGGTGGGGGGGTTAGGAGCAGCCAGTACAGCTCCAATCAGCAGTAAACCTAACTATGCGTGTCACTAATGAGCAGTTTCCTTCACACTGCCCTAGTGAGGAGGGTAGTCGCAGACAGCACCTGGCAGGACCTGGAGCAGTCCATGAACCAAAAGGTGGTGGCCTACTGGGACAACACTCTGCCAACCCCAGTTAGATGATCCGCATGGAACTAGTCTGGGCAAGCCAAACTTCGATGTGTTGCCGCAAAACTTGCCGAGTTTTGCAGTGGAGAAGCTGTCCTGCCGGCCAGTAGTGTGGCATCACTGAGCGGGGTTCCAGTGCGGGGGGGCCCTCGTTAGCCCAAGGGCGAAATCCGCTTGTCCAGGGAATAAATGTGGAAACGCTCTGACCTTTGTCAAGATGTCAAGATGGAATCAGGCATGGATCGGCAGGATTTTCCAAACACCAATGCCTTAGGCGTCAGTCGACATCAGACCTGACGCCTACACAAACTTGTGAGATGAGTCTGGGTTCAAAACTACCTGCCTCAGCCACCTATTCCTGATGCTAGCCACCCGCCCTAATGCCACACATCTGCTGACAGTTTCTCCATCTGCCAACAACCTTCTTACCCAGGGGAATGGTAATTGCCACCCACCCATCCACACTGTGTCATTGTCCACTGTCTGACCTCATGCTGCTGCTGTAGGCTGCTGCCGTGTACCTCCACGCTGTGTCATTGTCCACACTTGTGGCCTACTCTGTTTTTGCCAATTCCGGAATGTCATTATGCCACTGTCTGACCTCATGCAGCTGCGGCCGTGACCTACAACACTGTGTCATTGATCCCACTCTGTGGCCAATATCCTGTTTTAGTTCACCTCCAGGAATGTCATTGTTTCATGATGTTCTGACTATGCTGCTGCTGTGGCTGCTGCGTGACCTACATCATGTGTCATTTGTGCCCTGTTGACCTCATGCTGCTGCTGTGGCTGCTGCCGTTGACCTACACACTGTAGTTCATTGTCCCACTCTGTGGCTTCTCTGTTTTGCCACCTCCAGAATGTGATGTGCCCTGTCTGACCTATGCCTGCTCCTGGTGGACTGCTGCGTGACCTCCACGCTGTGTCTTGTCCCCACTCTGTGGCCTACCTACTCCTGTTTTTGCCCGCTTCCGGAATGTCATTTATGCAACTGTCTGACCTTAATGCTGCGCTGCGGTGAACTAACACTGTGTTCATTGTCCCACTCTGTGGCATACTCATGTTTTTTGTCACCTCCAGAATGTCAGTGTTTCACTGTCTGACCTTCATGCTGCTGGCTTTGGCTGCTGCCGTGACCTACACATTGTGTCATTGTGCCACTGTCTGACTCATGCTGCTGCTGTGGCTGCTGCCGTGAACCTACACACTGTTGTCATTGTCATCCCACTCTGTGGCCTAACAACTGTTTTTGCCACCTCCAGAATGTGTGATTGTGCCACTGTCTGACATCATGATCTGCTCTGTGGCTGCTGCCGTGACCTACACACTGTGTATTGTCCACTCTGTGGCATACTCCTGTTTTTGCCACCTCCAGAATGTCATTGTGCCACTGTCTGACCTCATGCTGCTGCGTGGCTGCTGCAGTGACTACAACACTCTGTCAATTGTGCACCACTGTCTGACCTCATGCTGCTGCTGTGCTGCTGCCCGTGACCTACACCACTGTGTCATTGTGCCACTGTCTGACATCTATGCTGCTCCTGTGGGCTGCTGCCGTGTACCTACACCCTGTGTCATTGTTTGCACTGTCTGAACCTCATGCTGCTGCTGCCGTGACTACCACCCACTGTGTCAGTGTCCCACTCTGTGGCCCTACTTCCTGTTTTTGCCACCTCCAGGAATGTGATTGTACCACTGTGTGACCCTCATGCTGTTCTGTGGCTGCTGCCGTGACATACACACTGTTGTTATTGTTCCCACTCTGTGGCCTTCTCCTGATTATTGCCACCTCCCAGAATGACATTGTTGCCACTTGCTGACTCATCGCTGCTATGCCGTGACCTACACACTGTGTCATTGTGCCCACTGCCTGACTCATGTGTGCTGCCGTGACCTACATACCACTGTGTCCATTGTTCCACTGTCTGACCTCATGCTGCTGCCGTGACCTACACACTGTGGCATCTGTGCCACTGCCTGGACCTCATGCTGCTGCCTGCCGTGACGACACATGTGTCATTGTGCACTGTCTGACCTCATGATGCTCCTTGTGGCTGCTGCCGTAGACTACTCACTGTGTCTATGTGCACTGTCTGCACTCATCATGCTGCTAGCTGCCAAGTGACACTACACGCAGATGTCATTGTCCCCACTCTGTGGCCTACTTCCTGCTTTTTGCCACCTCTAGAATGTGATTGTGCACTGTCTGACCTATGCCTGTTCCTGTCGGCTGCTGCCGTGACCTACACACTGTGTCATTGTGTCCCACTGTCTGACCTCTATGCTGCTTCCCTGTGGCTGCTGACGTGACTACACACTGTGTCTTTGTCCCACTCTGTGGCCATACTCCTGTTTTTGCCACCTCCAGAATGTCATTGTGCCACTGCCTTGACATCATGCTGCTGCCATGTGACCTACCACTGTGTCATTGTGCACTGCCTGTCCTCATGCTGCTGCTGCACAGGATAAACACTGTGTCATTGTGCCACCTGTCTGACCTAATGCTGCTGCGTGACCTACACACTGTGTCATTGTGCTACTGACCTGACCGTCATCTGCTGCTCCCGTGACCTACACACTGTGTCATTGGCCACTGTCTGACCTAATTTGCTCCTGTGGCTGCCTGCCGTGAACCTAACACCTGTGTCATTGTCCCACTTGTAGGCCTACGCACTGTTTTTACCACTCCAGAATGTGATTGTGACACTGTATGAACCTCATTGCTGCTCCTGTGCGCTGCTGCCGTGACCTACACCAATGTGTCATTGTCCCAACTCTGTGCCTATATCCTGTTTTTGCCACCTCCAGAATGTCATTGTGCCCACTGCGCCTGACTCATGCAGCTGCCGTGACACTACACACTGTGTCATCTGTGACACTGCCTGAACCTCATGCTGCTGCGCCGTGACCTCAAACTGTCGCTTCAATTCGTCGCTCTGTCTGACCTCATGCTTGACGGTGTGGCTGCTGCCGTGAACTACACTCTGTGTCCACTTGTGCTCAATATGTGGCTACTCATGTTTTTGCCACCTCCAGAATGTCTTGTGCCACTGTCTGACTCATGCTGCTGCTGTGGCTGCTTGCCGTGACCTACACACTGTGTAATTGTGCCTGTCTGACCTCATGCTGCTGCTGTGGCTGCTTGCGTGACCTACACACTGTGTCATTGTCCACTCTGTGGCCTACTCTGTTTTGCCACATCCAGAATGTCATTGTGCCACTGTCTGTCCTCATGCTTGCTGGCTGTGGATGCTGCCGGTGACCTAAACCTCTCTGTCATTGTGCCAATGTCTGACCTCATGCTGCTCCTGTGGCTGCTGCCCGTGACCTTGCACCACTGTGTCATTCGATGCCACTGTCCTGACCTCATGCTGCTGCTGCACGTGCCTACACATGTGTCATTGTCCCCCTCTCTGGCCTACTCCTGTTTTTGCCACCTCCTCCAGAATGTGATTTGTGCCACTGTCTGACCTCATGCTGTTCCATGTGGCTGCTGCCGTGACCTAACAATGTGCTCATTGTGCCAGTGTCTGACTCATGCTGCTCTGTGGCTGCTGCCCGTGACCTACATTGCTGTGTACATTGTCCCACTCTGTGGCCTACTCTGTTTTGCACTTCCAGAATGTCATTGTGCCAATAGTAGACCTCATGGATTGCTGCGTGACCAACACACTGTGTCATTGTTCACTGTTGACCTCATGCTGCCTTGTGCCGGTGACCTACACACATGTGTAATTGTGCCACTGTCTGACCTTTGCTGCTGCCTCGTGACCTACACACTGTGTCATTTTTCCCTGCCTGACCTCCTGCTGCTGCTGCGGACCTACACACTGTGTCAATGTGACACTTTCTGGACATCATGCTGCTGCTTTGGGGCTGCTGCCCGTGAACCTACACACTGTGTCATATGTGCCACTGTCTGACCCTCATGCTGCTGCTATGGCTTCTGACCGTGAAACCCTAGACAACTGTGTCATTGTTTCACTCTGTGGCCTATACTCTGTTTTTGCCACCTCCAGAATGTCATTGTTCCACTCTCTGACTCTGTGCTGTGGCTGCCTCCGTCACTCCACACTCTGTCAATGATGTTGCCACCTGAGCCTCAGCTTGTTTTTTTCCAGTGACGCTCAACATGACTTTATAATGATACATTCCCCCTTCAGTTTCTTTTGGTCAGTTTTTGACACTCTTAAGTGCCAGGGAATTTTATAGTCGAAGCGATTCTAAGCAGCACGGCTCGGCAGTCATGTGCGTGTCATACTAAAAACACAACATTGTATGAAGACCAAACCAAGCTACCTCTGCATATTTAAGCATGGCACAATGTTCTAAAGCACCCTGCAGGCTTTGTGCAGCCTGGAAATAGCTGTTTTTTTAAACGTGTTTCGTGCCGACTGTATTCGGAACGAAGTTATTTTTTGCCGAGAAATTCGGCGAAGTGAACAAAACGAATTTCGGGAAATTCGCCCAACTCTAAATAGCTCACAAAAGAAATGCTTTCCAGCAGTCTGAGAAAAGGGATATTAAAAACCACTATCTTTGTTCCATTAATAAAATAAATGGTGCTGTACAAAATTCACTTTCCAACACATTTTGGACCTATTTTGGTCCAGGTCGTGTTGTCATGATAAGACAACTAAAGTCCAGGATGGGTCTGAAATGTGTCAGAAACTGAAAATTGTATAGCACTATATATTTTGAAGCCTGATGGAGGAAAGATTGACTGTTTTTGACATCCCCTTTTTTGAAACTGCTGCAAAGCATTTCCTTTAAGATTTTAAATCACTTGAAGCAGATTTTATGAAGGCACACATAGGGTTAATATGGAGTTCTGACATTTTCTGACAATGTACCATTAAATATACAATGCAAGTCAAATATTCTTTGTTGGCATTGCATGTTGCTTGCATAATAATGCAGTATAGGGGTGAATTCACATGGGACAGATTTGATGTAAACATCTAATCTAATCTACATGTAAAAATTTTCAACAAAACGTGCACATTTTGCTATGGATATTACCCCATTCAATTTAATGGGGCAAAATACACAGTTAATTCCCAAAAGAAATTGACATGTTACAGATTCAGAAATTTGTACTGCAGGTCAGTTTTCGCATCTGCCACCTGGGCATAAGATTTGTAAAACCTGATTCACATGGCTGACACTGTAATCTGTTGGACTTCTCCATAAACAAATCCACACAGATAGGAGGACATGTATGAACTTTGGTGCGTCGAAGTTCAATGTCTCATCTTTTTTTCTGTCTAAACTGCGCCTGATGTATGCCAGTGCTGAAGTGCGCTCATGAATGCTGTGTAAACTTCGACCGTCTCGGCCTCAGACAGACCACATTGAAATAGGTCTGCCTGTCGAGTGGTAATGCGCCTCACTTTCCCGACCGGCATTCATACATGCGTCGAAGTTTTCAAATGTGGCGAGACCCGCCCTTAGAATGCCCATAGCATGCCCCTTCATGTTAGGCACATTGGAAAGTGCCTAACATAAAAAGGTGCATTATACGCCAGAAAAGAAGTGAAAAGCCCGATCATACATGTTCCCCATAGTCTGTAGCAAATCTGTCTCATTTACATTCACCTTCAGTGTCAGAGTGGGGTGTCTGGGGCTCACTAATGGAGGTGGCCCATCAATAGAGGTGATTCTTAGGGCCCATCCTACAGCTACTGTACATGACTGCACATACACCACATGACTCTTGCACACTGCCTCAGAGTCCAGTAGCCCATCATGTCTAGAGTTCCAAAAAGACAAAGAGCCCATACGGGTTTCCCTGCTCCCATGTGGGCCAGTCTGAGCCTGCCCTAAATATTACATCTTTTTTGAAAAAACTCTATTACATATTTTGCCTTGGATTCCACAGTCTTCTTATAGAACCATTGCTACATCTGAAAACAAAAGGAGGTGTAAAGAAAAGGAATACAGGGGTTGCATAAAATAAGATGACAGGGAAATTGAGCAATTGTTATTGTACCATAGCTCTTAACATTATAATTTGTTTAATTTTAAGGTCAATGGAAAATGTTCCATGCACTGCACATATATCTAATATTATGTGACCATTTTATATCTTGTGCCTTATATTTCCATTTGTCAGCAATTTCCAACTCGGGTGTCGGGGCAGAGGCATTTCTGCTGGAGGGGCTACAAAAAACAAACAGCTAAGGGAGACATGTATGAAAGAAGGCGCTTCGAAGTGAAATCTCGCGTCTCGTTTTCAGTATAAAATGCACATGAATGTATGAAAGTGTTTTTTGTGCAATTATAAATGGTGTCTAAAGTTCATCGCACCTCACCTGTTTGTTTGGTGCATTATGGAACTTTGGCGCATTAGTAATGCGCCAAACATGTGTAAAGGCTATAGATAGGCTGGAAATAAAAGAAAAGTAATTAGAATAGCATGTCAGTGAATAGAAACTATAGTACTTATCTTGCTTGGTGGACCACAGGTCCCAGACACACCTGTGTGTGCTGGCTCTTGCCTTATGTAGAACAAAGGGTGAGAGCAGCAAGAATACATTTAAAATTTAATGTAGTAAAAAGTAAAAAATCTGAACAACATCAGTGGGTTATTTAATGTAAAATTAGTTTTAGATACTATTAGTTTTAAAATACATTTTATAGGATAGATTTTTATATTTTGGGATATTTAAATTTTTTATATTAATTTTATATGATAGCAATATATTTTTATTAAATTGAAATAATTTAATTTTATATAGTTAGATAATTATCAGAAACTAGTGTAAGTTGAGAAATAATGGACATTTTTTGCCTTAGTAGTAAATTTAGCTCTGACATACCATTGAATTGAAATAGGTCTACCTGAATTGAAATACCATTGAATTGAAATACCATTGAAATAGGTCTGCCTGTTCAAGCAGTAATGCGGCTAGTTTTGCCAGCCCGCATTCATATATGTGTCCAATATTACGAGTGTGGTGAGACACGCCCCTAAAACCCCCTGACATGTTTGGAGCATTACAAAGTGTCGAATTTTGCAAGCATTGCTCTTAACATTTGCATTTAGCGCATTATACATCACAGCCCAGTTACTTTTGGCACATTTTATGCCAGAAAAGAGTGAAAAACCCCATCATACATGTCTTCCCAAATGTCTCAAAACATTGATCTAGACAATAGAAGTTCTTTTTTTCCTTCTGACATCTGTTTCACAAATTTTTCTTAGTTTGCCTGTCAAGAGGTACAGTGTGGCACATCCAATCAGCCATATGTATCATGTCAAGCATTCACAGTACATAATGTAACGTTTAGTTAGTTCTAATATCTTCATTTACAAATGGAATATTTTCCACTAAATGTAAAGTATTTTGAAAACACAGGCTGTTGAAGCGTGAGTTTTTTAGGTTTTAAAATTGTTACTGGTAAATCAACTGGAATTAACACTTTCAGAGGGAACACTTTTGCTACCGATGCAAATCAAAAATAAATATTGTACAATGACAAGTGATACAACCTTCTTATATATTGTTTATGATTCAATTTTTCACCACGTCTGTGATCCTATATTGGTTGGGAACTCTTCCTCAACAGGTGCCCTGCACAAAGCGCATCTTAGTCCACAGAAGATAATTAGGGTGAGATTTCAGGTTCCATTTCAACAACATATTATACAAGGGAGCAAGATTAAGTTACCTAAAACTGGTCAATCCTTTGAAAGGGAACCTCTCAGGTTTAAAACACAGTTCAATGTGCCAACATCATGTTATAGAGCAGAGTAGTAAGGAAAGAATAGAGTTGTAAGGAAAGATTTGGGATAAACTATAACTTAATCTCTGCTTTTTCTATACTAGAGGGAACATGTATGAAAACTGTCTGGGTCTGAGGGTATGTCCACATGTTGTACTGCGGCGCGTACAGTATGCGCCGCAATATATCCTGTGTTGCGGGCACGGGGGGGCCGTCAGCCTGCCGCCCAATAGACATGCATTACTTATGTCACTCATCTCCCCACGCGTACAATATGATCGTATTATACGCATGGGGGGACAAGGCGTAATCCATAGTTCTCTATGAGAGATATGGATTACCATAATTATGCGGCGCATTTCCCGCATATTAAGCGCAGTACGCCGCAAAATATGCGGTGAAATGCGCCCCAAAATAAGCCGTGTGAACATACCCTTAGACTTTCTTTGTTGCCCATAGCTACTAATCAGAACTCCCCTTTCATTTTTTTCATAGCACTATATAAAATGAAAGGGGGCTCTGACTGGCTGCTATGGGCAACAAAGAAAGTCTTACGCCTAGACAGTATTATACATGTGGCCCTAGGTGTTCAATGTGAAGTCTTAATCAGTGACTGACATTTACCAGTGTGCATGTTAATGCAGGGAAGACTCTCAAATGAAAGGGGGCTCTGACTGGCTGCTATGGGCAACAAAGAAAGTCTTACGCCTAGACAGTATTATACATGTGGCCCTAGGTGTTCAATGTGAAGTCTTAATCAGTGACTGACATTTACCAGTGTGCATGTTAATGCAGGGAAGACTCTCAATTATTGAGCGAGACTACCTACTTGGATCCTAAGACCAGAATAAGGGGAGACTTAATTAATTAAGTTTCAAGCTACTCTGAATCTTTTCTCACAAACATATATCAATGTGCTCATCTCCTCTTGCTCTATATCATGGTGTCATTAACTGAAAATTTGTATTACAACAGCACACACAGATTTTTCAATGTGCAATAAAAACAAAATCTTTATTATACACAATATGTGTGTTACAACATGCAAAATTAATAAACGGTCCAGGTGAGATTAGTCGCATCATCATAAAACAAAGATCATAGAGCACATCCCAAACGTTTTCGGTCAGCGGACCTTTGTCTAGGGAATCTTAACATACTCTCAGTTAGGAATTCACTCAGATCGTCTACTAATTTTGCAGTCTGTAACATATATATTTTGTATAACAAAGTTTTTTTTATTTTTTTTGCATAATGAAAAATCTGTTTGTGCCATTGTAATACAAATTTTTGGACTGGTTTTGACAATGGGCACCACAGTAGTTAGAACAAGTGCCAAAATATTGGACATTGCTGGTGTCATTATACTGGACCGCATTTTCATATTAACAGGTTCCCATTAAACATATGGATTACTCTAATCTCTGGAGCAGTGTGCTCCCTATTTTGATGCCCATTCTTTTAATAATTGATAAAGAGCTAACACTTTTAAGAGGGGGTGGGGTTCAAAAATCTTTTTCTACTTGTTTTGTGCAAAAAAAAAAAAATTGATTTTTTTGTTACTTTTGTACAGTTTATGACACTTTTGATCTTAAAAGTGGGTGGAGCTATGTAGGAAAAGGCAGGACCTGTTGCTCAACAAATTTACTATAATTCATGCCAGAAACTAGTGTAAATTATAATTAAAATCTAAATCAGCTAGTGTAGATTTTAATGTGAGGTGTGTGGACTGTCAGAGATATCCTAAATTTATTTAGAGACATGCACTTTTTGCATCAAAATTAACAGATAAAATACTGGTTCTAATAGTCCTCCCGTCCCCCCATGAGTCGTTTCTTACATGATTTCTTATAAAGTCTGTACACCATTTTCACATCCTTCTTCATGATATATTCTGTTACAAATGACTAACTTGCCATATTTTATATGGCAAAGTGTATAAAATGGCCTCCATCTACCATGTGTCATTCTTAATAGTGGTGTCTTCTTGAGGCAGAAAGGCTACCTCTGCATTCCCTATAGCTATCCCCCTGCTGGGGTCCTCCACTCTAGAACAATAAATGAGGTCCTGAGTGGAGGACTCCCAAGAATTACATCCAAATGCCCTGATAAAGTCCAAATATTTCTTACTTTTTTATTGAAAAAATCGTTCTGTGAGAGAGCCGAAACGTCGTCCTTGGAATATGTGGGAATAAATTCACTTCAATTTTTTCACTTTTATATTCATGTTTGGAGCTTTTTAGCAAAGGTTTTTTAGGAAGTGCTGTTTATTTTCTGTGTATTTTTTTTTTTATTAGATGTATCTATATAACAAGTACTCTTCTTTTTTACTTGCTTTATATCCCTGCTTACCTACTATATTCCTAATATCAATGGAAATAGTGATACCCTGTTTTCTTTGCATAATTGTTATTGCAATTGTATTAACATTCGTCTGTACATTTGTGCCCTTGCTTATTACTTTACTTCCCCATACATTACATGGCAGGCTTCCCACTGTTCTCTAATAGTTAGTTTAGTATTCCATTGTTTGTGCTACATAATTAGCATAAATTAATAGAAATATAATCTATTATTAGGCCTGTACATAGCTCGAAATGTAAAATGAGCATGGCTTAATCAAGAGCTGAATGTTTAGTTTCTGAAGTGCCAGCTTTTTTAATAATCAAGTTGTCTGCTGACTTGACCAAGCTCCATATGTAGAGAAGAAGGGTGAGCTGAGATACGTTTCTCTAAATATATTACTATTCATACCTGCTCCCTTGGGGTAATATTTGCATAATATGAGCTGCTGTTTTAAGTTTTCCTTTCCTCCTGACCAGTGCGTGCAAACACTGAGTATTATAATTATCTGCTTTAGATTATATACTGGGGCATACTAAAGAGATGAGCCTGACAGAAGTGTTAGATTCATATAGAACTACATTTCTATGTTTGGTATCTAGTTACAGAGATCACACCAGCATGAGGGCTAGTTTGCTTCCTTAGTTCATCAATCCTTTCTTTTATCCATCCACAAATCCATCCATTAAAAGCAGAGTATTCACAGCCTTGTATAATGAAGAAAAAATTTGAGAAAGTTTCCCTATACTATACAGAATCAGTTTTAGGAAGACTACCCCTGTCCATATCTCCATTATAGCATATGTAATCAAACAGTAGGTTTAAAACAAATTTGTCAGGAGGTTTATGCTGCCCTATCTGAGGGCAGGATGTGATAGAGGGAGAGAAGTTGAGTTCTATGATATATAGGGTTATGTGATAGAGGGAGCGAAGCTGAGCTCTGTGATATATAGGGTTATGTGATAGAGGAGAGAAGCTGAGCTCTGTGATATATAAGGTTATGTGATAAAGGAGAGAAGCTGAGTTCTGTGATATATAGGATTATATGATAGAGGAGAGGAGCTGAGCTCTGATATATAGGGTTATATGATAGAGGGAGAGAAGCTGAGCTCTGTGATATATAGGGTTATGTGATAAAGGAGAGAAGCTGAGCTCTGTGACATATAGGGTTATATGATAGAGGAGAGGAGCTGAGCTCTGATATATAGGGTTATATGATAGAGGGAGAGAAGCTGAGCTCTGTGATATATAGGGTTATGTGATAAAGGAGAGAAGCTGAGCTCTGTGACATATAGGGTTATGTGATAGAGAAGAGAAGCTGAGCTCCATGATATATAGGGTTATATGATAGAGGGAGAGAAACTGAGCTATGTGATATATAGGGTTTTATGGTTTGGAGTGGAATTTCTGTGTAAAAAAAGCAGAATAAATCATAAAACAAAAAAGTGAAAGCCCTGCTTACCCCACCCACATGCAATGATAGACAGTTTGCTCTGTACACACACTAATACAGGGTAGGCTGTTATTATATGTAGGTGGGGTAAGTAAGGGCTTTCACTGTCTCTTAAGGAGCTCTATCAGGATTTATTCGGCTCCAAATCTTATATACCTATGAATCACAGAGCTCAACTTCTCTTCCCCTATGACATCCTGCTCTTAGATGGGGTAGCAAATGCCAAATGACAAACACGTTCATTTTAGGATTTAAGATTAAGAAGACCCTCCATTACCTAAAATGAGGAGTGTCTAAGAAAAAGTGGCCTTACCTTTTATTGCATGGTCACCCTTTAAAATGAAATATATGTCTGCTACAGCATTCATAGCTGAGTAGCTATCCCCAATTCTCTCTGCAGTATCTGTTAATTGCCACAGGTTTCTGGAGCTAAATGATACTGATCAGCTGACTATCAGAGTGACTAACCTTTAAAGCAGTTTTCTTAATAAGATACCCCTCATAGCCTAGTTTAGTATAAATGAAAATGTTTTGCTTGGCTATTAAATGATTTTCAGTGGAGATTCTGTATTATACAGTATGTTTAGTTTGTATTAAATTCACTTTAACTTGGTTTCAACATTTTTTTTTTTGCAAGACCTCATTTTACTTTTTGATGCCGTTTTTTTTTATAACCAAGACCAGATGTGGATCCATCGGGAAGAAGACGTTTTGAAGGAAACCTGGCAGGTGGTTTATGCTACCGTATATGAAAGCATTATGTGATGGAGAAAGAGAAGCTGAGCTCTGTGAGCTATAGGTTTATTTGATTTAAAGCAGATATAAAACAGATATAAACAGAACTTGAAAGTACTGCTGACCATGCCTACATACACTGATTGGTGGTTTGCTCTGTACACAATCACTATGTGTGGCCGGGGGAGCAGGACTTTAACTGTCTGTTAAAAAGTCCAGTATAAGTATTTTCTCTGCTTTATACTCAGAAATTCTGCTACAAATAAACCCATATACCACAGAGCTCAGCGTTAGTCTTGATTAAACTAGAAAAGTTTAGTTTTAGTAGAACTTCTTGATTTTTTTAGAACTCGAACTGAACCCAACATTTTACTGTTCGTTTGAGTAAAGTTCTAGTTCTAGTTCGACATGCTATTTCCAGTTTCATTTTCAGCGGCTTTCTGCACTTTTTCCGGCCATCCAATCACCTTTCAGCTCTTTTGGCGGCCATTTAATTAGTGCAGGACATAGAGATGTGTCAAAAACATCATCGTTGAGGTGTAGGGCTCTCTTTGGCTGCTAAATCACATGACCATATTATATATATTTCACTGTATTGCCTTCTGAACGCCATTTTCAGCTCACGCTATGTACTGTACAGACTCCTCTGAGTTAGTTAGATAGCATTTTCCTCTCCATAGACAGCAATAGTTAGAGAGTTTGGTATTGCTGGCTGAATCTTTCCCACACCCAGAAGCTGTTATTTGGCGACACTTGCAGGCTCACTTAATAACGAACTCTCATATACATGGATATATATTATACAGAGTGCTTGGATTTGCTAAATCATACTCTGTGCCCAGAAGTTCAGTTTTTGCAGTTTTGGGGGTTCAGTATTTGTATAACACACCGGCTACAAATCTCTTATGTGTCAAAGGGGCTTTTGGGCCCCCACGGGGGAACACCCTTTTAATAGTTTCCCGGGCCCGGGTTTTGGCAAAGCTGCCCCCCCATCTTTTCTTTCCCCTTTTTTGAAAAAAAAGTATTTTAGCCTAAAAAAATTTTTTTCTGCTCTTTCCCTTGGACCCAAAATTTTTTTTCACAAAAGGCCGTTTTTCCAAAAACCCAGTTTTACTTTTATGGATGGGTAACCCGATTCTCCTACCTGTATAAGCTAAAATTTTTAACCCAAAAAATTCTTCTCCCTTTTAAAATTTTAAAGGGGGGTTTCGAGTTCAAGTTCGAAAGAACCTAAAAACCAAACACCCCTAAATTTAAAAAAGGGTTTTTAAATCAAACCCCTAAAAAACTTTTTTCCACCCTCGTTCATCTTTAGCCCAGTTTTTTTCCCCCTATCACTTTCCCTGTTTACAGATAGGGAAAGGGCCCAAAAATTCACCTGACCGGGATTTCTTTTTTAATTTTTTTCCCTAAAATTTTTCCACATTCCTTATGAATCTATCTCTGGCTTTGGTTAAAAAAAAAAGTTAAAAATGGGCCAAAAAATAATTTATTTTTTTTACCCCCAAAACCCTGTGTTTCCTAAAAAAAGCCAACCCCTTAAAATATTTAAATTTCCCTTTAGAAAACAGAAATAGTAGTTGGTTTTAGCAAAAATTTTTTAAGTAATCTATTTTAAAATTAAGCTCAAAAATTGGGTTTTCCCTCAATTCATTCTGTTACTTTTACAGTTTTCCCTTTTGGAAAACAAAAGTCAAAGTTTCTATGATGTATTTACACAAACTAAATTATAGACAAAAATGTTTACCCCCCTCCCAAACACAAACTTCAGAGGGGGTTTTTTGTAAAAACAGATATTTTGGTTTTTAAAACGGGGGAAAATTTACTGTGCACCCTTATTGTCTTAAAAAACCCCATGTTGGGGTTTGAACCGTTGTCAAAAAAAAGTTGACTGGGCAAAAGGGTTGGGAACAAAAAAGCTAGCTGATGGAGCGGTACACAGCCAGCACAGAGATAATTGGTTTCTAATTTTGTCATGGACAAAATGTTCATTACAATCAAAGAGTTTCAGTCCTTGAGAAACAGAGAAAATTAGAACATTTTTATTTTAAGAAAAGTAGAAAGAATTTTGGGGTTCTCTAGTAGTGGGAACTTCCGGCCCCAAATTAAATTGCATTTCCCAATTTTATCACATTTTTAAAAATTTTTTATGTATATTTTTTTTTAAATTTTTAAAAATTTAATTTTTGTATTTTTTTTTTGTTTTGTTTTAACCAAATTTTTCCCAAAATAGTAATCATTTGTCCTTGTCCTAAAAATCAAGATTTTTTCTCTTTTATTTGGGACCCCATTTGATGCCATCAATAAAGGTTTTTTTAAAGCCCAAAAAGCAAAAAATAAATTCAGGTGGCCCATCCCTTTTATTTTTCCCAAAGAACAATATAAATTTAAAAATGAACCCCTTGCTGTTACCATTCCCAAATAAAAAGGGACACAAGAAAATGAAAACATCAAAGGTCTAAGACTTTCTTTTTTTGGCCCATAGAACCAATCAAAAGCGCACCTTTCCCTTCATATAACTCCTAAAAAAAGGGAAAAAAAAACCTTTTTTTTTGGGTTTTCCCTTATGGGGCAACAAAGAAATGTCTTAACCCATAAATTTAATCATACGTGCTCCCGAATTTTTTTGTAAAATTTTTTAAATAAGGGGTTTTCCCCAACCAAATTTAAAAAAAAAAATTGACATGGAAAGCTTGCAAAGGCGAAATAACAAACATTTTCACCATTCATTATTTTTAAAAAATTCCCTTGCACCGTTTTTTTTTTACCTGTCCCTTTATGATCCATTGTTTACAGTTCGCTTCCAGGATACGAAAAGGGCTAAAAGCCCCCCAGTCCGGGCCAAAACCCCAAAGCCCCAACCATCACTTCCCCCCTCCAGGCAGCCCTGAGTTTTCTCCCCCCAGGTGCTTTCACCCCCAAACTCCTTTTCCCCCTGAAACCCCTTTTTTTTAATTACTAAAAACAGTCCCCAAAAAAAAAAAAAAGAAACCCCCAATAAGGTATTGCATTGAAAAAAAGAGAAAAAAAAACAAACATTTTGGTTCCTACCCAAATTTTTTAACCCCAAGGACCCCCATTGTGCCGGGAAGAAAAAATTTTAACCTCCCCACCCACTCACAATGTTTTAACAAAAACCAAACTTTTTTTTTAAGTCAAAAGTTTTGGCGGGGCCTGGTGATGTAAATCCTGCTGGGTCAACATGAACCCCAATTCCAAACAAAATCACACCCCGCCTTCCCTCCCCAAAACGGGAACGGGAAGAGCGGGGAAAACAGGATTTTAAAAATGAATTTCCCTTTTGGCAAACCCCCTTTAATAAAAAAAAAAACCCCTTTTGGGAAAAATTTTTTGTAATTTTGGCTTTAAATTTTTTAAGCGCAAAATTTATGTCCCTTCGGGCTTTTAGGGCCCCCAAAAACGTCTCAAAACCTGGAAATCCTCTGGTACTCTGGTAACAACCCCATCCTGAATACTTGTGATTACTGTATTCACTTTAGTGTATTTTTTTAAAGAAAATGGAAAAATTCGTAAAATTTCAACGAGGTTTTGGCCAATAAGCAGGACATTTTTGAAATCTGTTTCCCGGGTTTTCCCCACATCTGTTCAAAAAAACTTTAAGATTTTTGGGGTACATAATTTTTTAAAGGGCTTGCGGGAAACCCCCCCCAAAGGAGTTTTGTACGCACCCCCATGTTATTTTATGAACCTGTTTATCCAATAAAGAAAGCCCTTTTGGGGGGTTTTAAACCTTTCTACGGGAGAAAAATGGGGTTTTTAAATTTTGATTAAACCTCAGGAATATTTTCCCAAAATTTTGATTTAATAGAACTTAAAATTTTTTAAAGGTGAGGTCTTTAACTCCATAAAAGAAATTGTACCAGAAAATTTTGAATTGGTTCCAAACCCCAAGCAAAAGGTAAAAACAACTTTTTAACCCTGACCCCAAAAAAACCCCCAAAAAAAAATTGGGGGTTTTTTGCATGTTAATTTAATGTTTTAAGGTGCTCCCGTTCTGGCATTGCTTCCAATGCATTGTCACTTCAAGTACTTGTCACCGTAATGTAGGGAAAAACCCTAGGAATGGATAATGTAAAGTGAAAAGGAACTAAAAGTAAATCCCCAAAAACCCCGAATTTCCACCAGCTCAGGAGCACCATCAAATGGTACACTTATAAGTTTAATAGTTTATTTTTTTTCGCAATTTTTGCCAAAAAAATGAATTTTGGGGGCTGACCCAAACCCAAAAAATTTTCCCTTAAAATTCAGAAAAACTTTGACATAAAACCTAAACAGACACAAAAACAAACCCGGCCCTAAACTTTTTTTGTTAAGAAAAACTTACCCGGGGAAAGAAGGGGGCCCAGCCATTCCCCACAATAGGCTTTTTGGTTGATAAGCAAAAAAAACCCTTAAAACTTTCTGGGTCCTTGGGAAAGGGAAGTTTTCAGAACAAAAATTTATACCAAATTCCCTTCCCGATCTACTTAAAACTCCCCAGGGCCCTTTGAAAGGGGTAGTAGTGTAAAAGTAGTAGTCTTTTTTTAGGAAATGCTCGACCTTCCTCTGGAAAATTTTAAATTTCTTGTTTTGTCCCCAAAATAAAAAAATTTTGATCCATACACAAACAGAAAGCACTTTTGGGTCCTGGAAATAGACTTTTTTGATCATAGATTTAAATAGTTTTACGTACTAAAAAAAATCAATGATTTTTTTGTAAATGATTGCCAAAAAAGGTTGGATACTTATTTTCATAAAATTTTGGGGAAATATCATCATGATAAAATCCACTTTTACAGAGCACCAACCCTTCAGAATTTCCTGGCCATGATAGGGTTTAAAACCCCTGAAACCCAAATCCCAAAAAACCTAAAAAAACATACTTAAAATTTAAGTAAAAAAAACCTTGAATTAAAAAACCCCCAAAAGAAAGTCATTAAAAAAAGGAAAACCCCGGGAAAACTAAAAAAGAAAAGTGCGCGAATTACCATGCCGCTATAAAGGGTAAAACTAAAAACAATTAATTTTGGGCTCAGTAGGGGATTTTTTATTGCCATTGCAATTTTGGTTCGGGTCTGCTTTTCCCCCTTTTCCCTTTAAATGCTTTTTAAAACCCCCTCAGAAACCCAAAAAAGGAAGATAGCCACAGGGGAACTCTAAAAATTGGGATTTTTGCCAGGGCCCCCTTTAAAAACCTTTATTAAAATGAATTTAATGTGCTTTTTTTTCTCTGAACTTAAAAAGCTATTATTGGGGGGCCCAGGTTTATAAAAAGCGGGTCCCAATTCCCTAAAGTTTTCAGTCAATTTTTAATAAAACATTGTAAAAAAACCTTCTATAAAGTTTTGGTTCCAGGAAATTTAAAAACAATAAAGGGTTTAAAATTTTAATTAAAGGGGTTTGTAACAAATTTTAAAACCAAAATAAAACAAACTGCCCAAAAAACGCCTTAAGGCCCGTAAATAGGCTGCCGAAATTTAGAAGCTTTTCAAAATACAACTTTACTTCAAAATAAAATGATCACCCCCCTTTAACTTGAAAACCCTTATCTAGCATAAAATAATGTTTTTATTATATTCTTTAATTTTTTTAATTTTTTTTTTTTTCCCTTTTTGAAAAAAAGGGTTTAGAGAAACAAAAATTAAAGTTTTTGGAACCTTTACCTTTGACTTTAATTTTGGGCCCCATTCCCACAAAAATTTTAGGAAAAAACCCTTTTTAAAGCTTAAACCCCATCCCAAAAAGAAAAGGCCTTCCAATTCAAATTTCATTAATTTGACCACCTTTACCATGTTACAATGTCTAAATTTATTTTCCCCAAAATTGTAAAATTTTAAAGGGGCCCCTGAAAATCCCAAATTTTTGTAATCCCAAATGGGTTTTAAAATTAACTGTACCCCCAAAAGAAAAATTTTTAACAAAAGCCCCCCCCAATAACAAAAAAAAAGAAAAAATCCAATTTTTAAAAAAAAAATTTTAAAATTTGGGCTACCAAAAAAGGGGTGTTTACCCCCAAATTAATCCAGAATTTTTTCAAAAAAGCCCAGGGGACTTAAAAAAAAAAAAAAAAAATATATATATATCATTGTTTTTAAATCAAAATCCCTTTCCAAAGGGAAAGTTTTTGCCCAAAAATTTTTTTTTTTGTCTGGCCCATTAGCTAACTACAGAAGAAAAAAATTTTTATTTTCTTAACCCCGGTGTCCCCTTTTGCCCGGGTTATTGCCCTTTGTTCTGGTCCCTTTCTGTAAATTTTAATGGCTGACACCAGACTAAAATGAACCTACAAAATTTTTATATTTGGACCAGAATTACTTCACTTTAAAGCCCAACTTCAAATTTTGGAGCTTTATAGGAATGAATAAAAACAATTTTTCCTTTGTTCCTACCCCCCAAAAATACCAAAATTTGCCGCCAAGTTCCCGAAAACCCAGCCATAAAAAATACAGAAAGGGAAAATTTCAAAATTTAGCGGGCAACTAAAGAGACAATGACTGGTCTTATAAAGGGCCCACCCTTTTAAAAAAAATTACTCCACACTGCATTTTATACATGCAGCTGGTAGTGCTTCTTTAAAATAAATTCCCTAACAAACACTTAAGGGTTTTGGTGAATTTCTGAACAGCATAGACTATTTATTTCTAGGTTCTGTAGGGTTAAACTTTTTTCTTAAAGAAAAATCCCTAAGGTAGCAGCAGGAAAAGGGTTAAAATTAGCCTCTGTTTTTTAATCTCTGCTATATAACCACTTTAGTGTGTTATTTAATGTGAATTATAATGGTAACACACTCCATAGGTAATAACCCTTACACACATTTTTAATAAAAAAAAAAACCCCCCAAACAATAGTTTTAAAAAATAGAAAATAATAAAAATTTTTCTTATGCAAATTTGTATTATTTTTGTTTTTATCTCTGACCTGTTATTATAACTGCTGAAGTCAAATAAATATGACTCTTCAGTGCAGGGACTTCTTGTCATTGGACTTTAGTTTTATGATTTTTGTTAAATGGACTAGAAGTCACAAAAATGACGACGCCCCAGGGAACATCCAAAAGGGTAAATGGCTCAAAAATGGAGCTTTTCCGGGTTTCAACACGGTTCAGGAAAACCTTTAACTGAATTTTTTCCTTAAACTTATTTCTTTCTCCAGAGTTAGGTTATTTATTGTTTTTTTATGTGTTAATTTACCTGACAGCGCGGGGCTCCAGGGCCCTTGACAGCCCTTTAAAGGTATAACTTTGTTCAACCCCCCAACCCCGCTTTTTGGTTTTCCCGCTGGGTTTAACCCCTTCGTCATAGAAAGTGAAATTATTTTTGGATATGGGCTGGATGCCCTGTGTAAACATTCAAAATCCAAAACAGTTTCCCAAAACAGGGAAGTAACCAAATTAAAAACCAAAGGACATCAACTTTGGGCTTTGGGGAATGTTTGTTGCGGGCGAAACTGACTTAAGACTTTGGGCAATGTGGGATATGGTGGAATTCTTAACAGTAATTAACGAAAAAAACCCTCTAAAAAAGGGAAAAAGGGTTTGTCCCCCCTGCAAAAAAGCTTTTTTATTTTTAAAAGTTTTTGAAAAACAAGTCACTTTGCAATAATGTGTCCATTAACAGAGCCCACCCATTCCTAATATCCCCTCTGATGGCGCATCACTCCTAATTGCTATAGCTACAAAACCCTGTTTTGACTCTCCTATTAGGCTCAGCGGTCCTAACACAGACCGGGCCTCGCAGCTCTCACTGAGGTTCAGAAAAGCCAGAAACCCCACCCCTGAATTAAAATAAACTGAGAAAACGGGACTGGATATAAGATGAATCGAGTAGGATAAAACCCCTTTTTTAAAATACTTTTCTAAACCCCCAATTAAATTAGATAATTTTTTGTGCAATTTGTTCAAAAATTTAATTCAGACTTCCCTGAATTGCTTTACTTATATTACTGTTGATTTTGACATTGACCAGAAAGTTTACAACACTAACAGAGGACAAAAATAACAACCCCCAAAGGGGAATACCATTTGATATTGCTAACAAATGTAGAAAAGTAGAACAAGTTCATTATTAAAAAGTGTCAGTTTTTTGTACAGTAAATTTAAGAGCCCTATTGTGTGGGCCTTTAGGCTATGTCTCCACTGCATCGGACAAAAAAGGCCCAAAACGGGCCTTTTTTTTTTTCCCATGCAGGGCCACGGTTTTTTCACGTTTGTAAAAAAAAACCGGGCTTTCTGTTTTTTTTACATCGCCCGTAAAATTGTATTGTATGGGAAGATGCCAAGAAAACTAAAAGCATCGGTGTATTATACAACATGTTGTATAATACGCGGGCACCAGAAGACGAGCAGAGAAAAGACGACCTGTGTAGACTGCAGCTCGTGTTTTCTATTGCCGCCTATGGGGCTGCATGAACGATTGTATCTTCAGTGCTTTTAAAAAACTCAAAGCGCCGAAAATACGATCATATTCCTGTACAGTGGAGACATAGCCTTAAGGATCTTTGCCCATGAGCCATTGTAGCCCCATAAAAGCTTAACCTGCTTTACTTGATATACTTGAGTTAATAGCTAATGTCTCTCGCCATTCTATCCATGTTTGACCCCTTGCTTATTAAGGAAACTCTCTAGTAGGTCTGTTGCAGTTTGTAGTTTCTTTGTATGAAAATAAGGATCAAATCTTGCTACATTTTCTAAGGGAATGTTTATTTTTTACCCTGAAATAATACAAAAGAGACTGTTAAAAATAATAATAACAATGGATAGGAGATAAATCAATATTAATGCAATTTTTATCACAATATTCCTTCTTTGAACCAGCAGAATATACCATAGGCTCAGTGGCCATCAATATGCTATAAACACAAAGAAGAGAGGGCCATATTGTGAGTCCCTTCATCCTAGCTGCTTTACTTCTCAATTCAGAAAATACAAGTACTGCACAGTCTATGAACGGGACCTAAGAGGGCCACCACTGGGAATCAAGTACCTGTATTACCGTAATTGTTCCTGTGTCTAATAGAAACAATTAAAAGAAATTTATCAGATAATTACTAATGCTGCAGCTCCCTAAAATGCATAGAAAGGTTCAATGGAACTGAGCCATTTTTTCAATATGGTAGGAAAATAATTAGTTTTATAAGGTTAAATTAAATATTATTATATTATCAGCTCCTCATCCATTATCAGCAGGTATGATAGCAAAAGCTTTCTGAAGCAATATCTGTGCCAATAACAAAAGCATGGTATTGTGGTGTATGAAATGGACCAGGCTCCATATATTTCCAGTACTTTTTTTGCTGTGAGATGAATGTTTAGATCTTCCTGACTGAGCCAGTGGATAAATCTACAAGTTGATTGTGTTGTTGTTGCTGTAAATATACAGCAGCTGGAAGGATTAATTAGCAGAGGTCTGTACTAGAAATAGACCCATAGATTTATCTTTCTATAAAATGAGCTTCAATGTAAAGTACATACAGTGCACTAGCACGTCAGCAGATTTTAACAGAAACAAAGATGTAGAAAAGGATTATTTTTATATTTTCAGAAACATAGCTTTTTCTATAGCACATTGCAAGTTATAGGCAGTAAGTGCATATTAATTGAGCTGTCCGCTTTGCCTGCATGTATCTCAGTATTATATATTTCTGGTCTGACCTTATCAGAAATTATTATTCTGTAAATTCAGCACTCTGATAATATAATGCTTCAGTTACTAACCACTTGGATCCTGCTTTATTTAATATAACCACTGTCTGTTGGCTTATGTGATCTAGACCTATTCTCTCTAAAATCTCCTTTTTACTATTCTAAACTTCCTTTTATTTTCTAAATGGATTTTATCTGCCAGATGCTATTATCAGGCTCTTGAGTTCCTTTCATAATCCTCATATACATAAAAGAGCTGGTGATTCTGTGTCAAAAATATAAAAAGAATCCTTTTATTATATCTTACACCTTTAAACTTATTTTAGATCAGGTCTTGGAATACGAAAGTCAAAATTTGAATGATAGCGTATAAACAGATTGATAGATAGATAGATAGATAGATAGATAGATAGATAGATAGATAGATAGATAAATGGACTGATAAAAACCTATTCACTCACAGGCTTCTTTTTACTATTATTTTTAATTGTCTATGTTTCAGGCAAAAACACTTCAATCTACATTGTCCTTCCAGTTGGTACAAAACTTTAGCAGAACCTTAAACCCCATAATCTAAACTCTACGTCCAACATTCTTCTTGCAACTCATTAAGTAAAGGATGAGCCACATGTTAGCTTTCACCAAGGGCGACATGTATGAATTCGACTGCGTACTTTTTTTTAACTGTAGATTTTTGGGGACTACAGTCAACAGTGAAAGAGAGGATGAAAGCAAAGGGGGTGTGCAGTCATTTACAGTAGATGTAGGTTTAGCCCCAACAGTCAACACAACTGGTAGACCCCAAAAATCCACTCCTCTTGTGGGACCCCAGTCTGATAGTGGCTATGGAACTTGCAGAGTTCATACATGTCGCCCCAAGTGCTTCTACTTCCAATGACTATATGAATAGTAAGTCTTCTTCAATCTCAACTGTGAAATCTTGCTGTGAAAATATACTGTACAGCAAAGACTAACCATCTTCTCCCTGCGGTTACTCTCAATTTTAAAATTATCTAGTGTAATCCAATATTTATATAGTACCGACATACTGAGGTACTCAACAATGCAGCAAGTGGCAACATAGAGAGATGATGAAAGGGCATTGCTGTTAATAAGTGTTAACTGTATATTTTAAGACTATATACAAAATAAGGGAGAGTATCGAGTCATTAAAGATATTAACAAATCTGCAAGTAAGAAATAACCTAAAGAATCCATCAGGTTTAGAACAGGAAAAATTAAAATTGGGACAATCCCGTGGGGTATATAGTAATTTGTAGTTTGAATCCTAAATTCTAGTTAAGATGTGGATTGCTTTTTGCCATTTTCCTTTAGCAGAACTAGGAGCTCTGCAAGTTCCATAGCCACTATCAGACTGGGGTCCCCCACGAGGAGTGGATTTTTGGGGTCTACCAGTTGTGTTGACTGTTGGGGCTAAACCTACATCTACTGTAAATGACTGCACACCCCCTTTGCTTTCATCCTCTCTTTCACTGCCTTTCTCCCTGAAAAGCAGCCCCACTCCTACTATTTTCAGTGGCCCACCTTGCCCAGAGGTCCATGATTTCCATGGGTCTACTGGGGTTTTTGCCTGCTTCCCTGTGGACAGTCGGAGCCTGTCCACAGCAAGTTTACAGTAAATATCAGAAACTATATATGAGAGATATCTAAAAAGTGCCCCAATATGTAGAGTAGTCACTCTTTATTAGACAATATTTACATGAACTGGTTTGCTATGGTTTTTGCAAAAAATGACAGAAAATAACATTTCCCTGGTATTAATAAAAGCAAAGTCTGAAAACAGCAGCAAAATAACAAGTGTGAACACAGCATCACAGGAGTATTGTAAGGACAGGAGTAGTGGATCCACTGGACCAGCGCAGTAGGTCCCAGTGTTCACCAGAGCCCACCACAAGGCAGGATGGACTTGCTATGATGGGAGTCCTACCAGGTCACTAGCTCAAATGCGGCTTGCTTGCGATGGCAGCCGAGGTGCAGCGAGGTACTGAATCGTGACACAAACTCGTAGTCGGGGACAGGCAGAAAGTTCAGGACAGGCGGCAAAGGTTCGTAGTCAGGAAACATAGCAACGAGTCAGAAACATGGCAAGACAGGAACGCACTCTGGAACACTTTCTCTATATCATGAGGCACAATAGATACGGTGGGGAAGTAATGGGAGTGTCCCAAATATATAGGGTCAGAAGCCGGCAATCAACAAATTACCGGTGCGCTGGGCCTACAAATCTGAGAGCCGGCGCGTGCGCGCCCCAGAGAGCGGAGACGCGTGCACCCGACATGTGGGCTGCGGAGCCACTCGTGACAAGTATAGACATAGGAAAAGGAACCCACTGGAATATTTTAAATGGGGCCCAATGGTAGACTTCTGAGTACCTGATACAGGAGGACTTAAAGGGCGACATGTATGAAACTTAGCACATCAAGGCCATTTTTTGCATCTTTTTTTCTAGTGAAGAATGTGCCTAATTATATGAAAGTGGTGAATGTGCGGTCATAAATGGTGCCTAAGGTTGAGGCAGCGTGCATCTGTGTTTGGCGTGCCACAAAACTTTACCGCATTAGTAATGTGCTAAACATGCATTAGTACTGCTCCAAACGTATATTAGTAATGCGTCAAACGTGTATTTGACATATAACAATGGCCGGCACACCACAGGTCTTCCCGAGACTTGTGGTGCAACATGTAAAATCACTACCATAGTTTCTATTCACTGACATGCTATTCTAACACCTTTTCTTTTATTTCTAGGCTGCTGGGATGTGTTAGTAATCACTGATAATATTACACTAACTTTGTATATACATGATTGAGAACGTAATTCATGGTATTGGTTTAATTAATATTATTTAATTTTTAATTAATTTTAGATTATACTAATCTTAAATGCATTTTTTAGGAGATAATTTTATATTTTTGAGATATTTTGTAATTTTATATTATATAATTTATCATGAAATGTATATAATTTAATTTTATATAGTTTAATAATTATCCTAAATTTTTTTTAAATTATTTTACTGGTGTAAGTTGAGAAATAATGGAAATGTTTTGTCCTAATGGCAAATCTAGTTCCATTATGACAACTCAGGCTCAGGCAGACCACATTGTAATGTGCCTAATTTTGCCAAGCCACATTCAGAAATATGTCTAATATTACGAGTGTGGTGCGACGCCCTCAGAACTCCCCCACATGTTTGACGCATTACAAAGTGTCGAGTCTTGTACATAAAGCTCCAAATATGTTTGTTCCACACAGCATACATCGGCAATTTAGGCGAATCTCTCAAAACCCTTTCATACATGTCGCCCTTAGTGCTAATTTTTCTCCTTTCCATTATCTGTGGGTTGATTATTTACACCCTTATTTTCTAACATTAAACGGTCATAGAAGAAGGGATCCCTTTCTAGATTTTCACTACCTTTACAATTAAAGAAAGATGCTAATATTGACTACCATGCTAGTACTTTCCATGGGCCACATAGGAACCACATTGACTGCCTCTGTGTTACGTTTGCCGTTGCAGTCCCATGATAATCTTTGCTAAGGAAGATAAATTATAGGATTAAGAAAAATAAATGCCGTCAAAACACAGGTCACATTGAGGTAATTTCATAGCCTATACATATTTTACAATATATTTACAATATAGTAATACAAGCCTAGTACATAGCTCATAGCAATGTATAGCTGCAGTAAAGATAACCCGCATATGTATGATGTATAAACGGCTGAGATCCGTTCTTGGACAGTTGGTAATATACTACAATAATGGCCACACCATTGGCCACACTGCTCTTTAGTATGCTTTCTGCAACAACAAAAAATGGTGAATTGAAATACGGTATGTCAAATGTAGAAATACCCTATAGGTAGCGGAGAAAGTATCATACACACTCGTAAGGTCAGGTATCGTTGACACAAACGTATGAATCTCAGCTTGTTGATCAACATCTCCTGTAAAGATAATTCTGCTCCACAATATCCAGCTCACCTGTAGCCTCATAACTTATTGGGTTGTACTGAATACAAAGTAGTAATATAAAAAATGTACAACAGCAGACTAGTGCACTGCAAGCTGAGAATCCTGGAAAATAAACCGCTTCGGCAGTATATATGGAACTTTTTCTGTTTTGCTAGACTTTTCTCTTCCTTCATGAAGAGTCTTCTAACAGTAAAAGGTGGAATAAGCCTTTTTCAGACCTGCCAGACATCTGATGAGAACATTTATTGTATGTTCCAGTCACCTGGGCCTTGTTGATCTCACAGAAGAAATAACAAATTAAGCATGTAATGGTGATATATGACAACAATTCAAACGTGATAAAAGTTTTAAAAAAAACTGAAATTCTTAAAACGGGACATTATTATTATAGCTGCCAAAGATTTCTGAACATTACAATTTACAATGGCATGGACTGGGTAAAAGGATAACATATTCAAAGTATGTACCTATTAAGGAAAAATAATTTGAATCCATCCATATGTCTATGATTATTTTTTTATTCATCCAAAATGCAGAAGTAGAAATTGCTTAAAATAGTCTGCATTGTCATGTCATGGTCTCTGTCTTATAGGAAGGAAACTACCTGACAGTAAAAGCTCTTTATTTGTCATGATAGTGAGTATAATATTACTGCTCAGTTACTAGTTTTTCAGGCATTTGAGAGTCCAGAGACAAACTAAAACAATGGATTTTTACGTGTGTATAAAAAAACACATCAAGCGTGACAAATGGGAGACATTCCTGAAACATAGTTGTGTGTCTAATCCAAGGGAGGGAAGATATCTCCTTGAGGAGAGCACTGAACGAACGGCTTGTAGAGTTATGTTTTGCCTTTTCGCCCTCTAATAAGCATCTGCATATCACAAGGCATTATGGGAAAGGGGCTGAGAAGCCCAAAGCGCCCTCTGTTGGATGTAACAAATCCTCAATGTGCTTTTGACCCACCGAGTCTTGAGAAAGCAAAAGGGATTTAAGCCAAGCCAGTATCTTTCATCTGCAGACCACGCTGTTCCGGCCAGTATCGCTCTGCTCTGCACTGATGAGGGACAAAAATCCCGAAACAGCGTTGTCTGCAGATGAGAGATACTGGCTTGGCTATAATCCCTTTTGCTTTCTCAAGACTCGGTGGGTCAAAAGCAAATTGAGGATTTGCTACATCCAACAGAGGGCGCTTTGGGCTTCTCAGCCCCTTTCTCACAATGCTTTGTGATAATCCAAGGGAAGAAGACAATGCTGAGGAGCAATAGCATGGTGTGGACTTTGTTTGTGAGCATAAACCTCTAGGATGTTACTTCCTGAGTGGTTCCTAAGCAAGTTTACTTGTTCTTTTCTACACATACAGTGGTACAGAAAAATTAAAAGAATTGTCCAGTTAAAAAAAAATATAATAATTTTCTTAAAAATACCTCTCCTAAGGTTAGCTCCTCTTTTATTGAATTTTCTGTGGTCTTCCTGCAAGTCTACATCAGCTGTATGAAGACAGGAAGCTCAGTAGTTCTATATGACAGGACACAAAGGAAAAAACAAAAACAGCTGTGTGTGGAGCCCATAGTATCACGTGAAAGAAAGGATTTGTTTTTTTCAGGGCACACACCTTTATCTCTGCCTCCCATGGCTTTCAACACGAGTTAATGCTGCTGCTAAGCCCCGCAGAGAAGGCTACACACAGCACAGGAACAGCACACATTGGCACAGAAAACATCACAGGATGATGAGCTAAGCCTCAGGCAACCAATATGATTTTTATCTTTTTTTGGATCATTGTACAACCTTTTTAATGTTTGTAAAAACTTTTAAAGGTGCAATACATGGTTTTGTACACAAGGTGGTTCTGTATCTTGTAGTTGTAGAACAGAATATAACACTAAACCATTGTGTAACCCTGTGTCTCGGGCTCCTGTTCATTCTACAGAAGCCACACTCCAAAGCTGCAGTACTTAATAAGCTTCAAATACATATCTACTTTCCACAGAATTAAAGGGTATAAAATGTAATTATGGGGCCGTAGAGCAAAACCTGGAGTTAGGTCCCACTTCACAGTGTACAGTGATGTCACAGTAGTGGATTCATATCCACAGTGAAATCACAGTAATATCACAATGTAAACCTACTTAACACGATAAATATATACAAAGTATCACTACAGGTAGTCACTACAGGTGAAAAAAAATATTGATGACACAGGACAGGAGTAAAGCACACAGCAAAGACACAAGGAGCAAATGCGAGGTTCAAGAGCAAATCTTGGAACATGTTGCCATCTTCAATAGGTATCACTAACCATACATCCTGAGTGCAGAGCCCTCTAAGCTTTTTGGTTCCATAGCATATGTCTGCTAACCTGGTAGCACTTCAAGCAGGCACATCCCTTCACTCATGTGCTATTCTACAGCCCTATCTATTTATTTTTTAACTAGACCCTGCAGCCGGCTCTCAAGGGCCCAAGCAACCCAGCACTGATTTTAAGGGCCCTATTTACATTATTGCCTCTCTGAAGACAAACTTGTTTAGTCTAAATCATTGTATTACATAACTTAACCCACAAGACTGAACTTCAAGCCTCCAGATAACCAATCCTCCAATATAGCTCTTCTTTAATCCCCACAGATCTGGTTTGTTTCATAGCCCTGATTAACCACACTCTAGGCTCCACCGGGTTTTAGTCCAGTGTCACTCACCCTTTCCTAGCTCCCTCCAGGCAGACTTTGGAATACTGAAAACTCCTCTTCTTTAAGGTCAGCCTTACTAGCCCTATTTAACAAGTGATCACTAAAGAGCTCATCATCCTCTCCCATGACAACCACGTCCCTCTCAGTGAAGCTGTAAAACCCTTTTCTCCAGAGGATTGTAGCCCATAAACAGGCAACCCTCTGCAGAACTCTACTCCAGTCCCGCATAACTCCTGCACAGAGCCAAAAGCACCAAACTAATAAGCAGTCTCCTAGACAACCCATTAAACTATTCAAATAAACAGCCAACAAATTATATAGCTGCACAGGCTTCACCCCATACAAACTTTAAAATATCTAACACAAAAGGTTTGTACCTATTTAACCTTTCACTGCTAAAGCTAGTGTTGGCCTTAATAACACCCTTTTTTTTTATTTTTTTTCTTAACAGATATATTTTTGATTTAAAAGATTTTACACTTTATAGCATATAGCTGGTAAAATGCATAATATATATAAGAAAAAAAAAATAGAAAACCTCACCCCGCCCCCCCTCCCGGGTCCAATACTTTTAAAGTCCCTTTAAAACGAAAAATGTTTATTATTTCCAACGAGAAAATTTAAAAAATTTTTCAATAGGAGAAATTTTAAAAAGAACATAAATTAAAGGGCCCAAATAAAATTTTTTCCCCCGGGCAAAAACAATAGGGAAAGGTGAAGTTTAAACATAGAACCTAAAGGAAAGGAAAAAGAAATAGAAAAGAGCTATATAAAACCCCCCATAAAACTCTTTTTCCCAATTTAAAGTTTTTTTCCCCGTCTTCCAAGGCGTTTAAATTTTTTACCCTTTTGTCAATGTAGCTGTTAAGGGCTTGTTTATTGTGGGATAACAGTTTTTGAAAATGATCCTTTTAAAAGGGTAAATATAATTTTTACGAAAAACTTTAATATTTTGGAAAAAAAATGGAAATTTAACAAAATTGGAAAATAACAAAATATTCCCCCCATTTGGGGGGGTTGGGGCTTAAAAAAGTTTTTTTTGGGGTTTTTCCCCAAAAAAAATTTGTTTTGTTTTTTTTTGTCCCCCCGGGCTTCTTAAACCCCAAAAATTTTTGGTTTGTTTTTTAAAAAACTTTTACAGAGCTTTTTTAATGGCAATATTTTAGGTAGCAGATAAAGATGACATTGCAGGTAATCCACTAAAATACATTTTATTTCCCAAATTTAATAACAAGGGAGTCTGGAATAAGTTTGGTCCAAAAAAATTTTAAATTTAATTGTATGCTTCTTATTAATTTGCCTCATTTTTCAATGTCTACAGGCCTAAAATGGAAATCTTTTCTGAGAGTCCTAGCCCCTTCGGTTAAGGCTCACCCACTTTAAAGAAAAGCCGCTAAAAACTCACAAATGATTTGTGCAACCAGAGTTTGTGCAAACAGTTTTATTTTTGTATGGCAGAAAAAAAGGTGGCATATGTCATTGAAGAATCCTCTGTATCTGTTATTGCTTATACATAATTTCTTTACCTGATGCACAAAAGGGAAGTTTGTGATGTCACCGGGGTTTGGGGGAAAGGAAAGATTTTTTCCCTCTAACAAGTTTAAATTTTGCTTTAAAAAATAGAAAATTGGGTTTTCACTCCTTTTGAAGAAACCGGTGCTTTGTTTACAAAATTTAAATCCCCTTTGCATTTGGGGATTTTGGGTATTGACTCAGTTTATTTTAGAAAAAGATTTAAAATTTTTTTTTGGTAATCACTGTTATAAAAACTTTACCCTGATAAAGGCAGTGTAAATTTTAAACCCTAAATGTGACCTGTGAAACAGCATGTTAAGACAACCCCTTTAATGCTTAAAACTCAACACTTTTAGACTTAATATGTTTTTCCCTGTTTTGGTTCACTTTTTGAAGCTTTCTTCATCTGGGTTATGTTGTACTACTGCTTTAGTTGTTACAGTTAGATTGAAATAAGGGATAAACTTTCCTCCCTTTTAAATCCATGTTGTTAAGTAAGCACAAAAAGGCTTTCTGTGGACCTTACCATTTCAATTGATTTTTTTTTTTTTCAAATTCCTCTGCCTTGCCCAAATTTTAAAACCAAAAACTGTTTCCAAAAATTTTGGGGGGTTTTTTAAATAGCCCTCCAAGTGCATTATTTGACACTCAATTTTTCATACATCCTATGTGAAACTCCTAAATTTCCCTTTTCCCTCTCGTTATTCCAGTTTCCGGCACATGCAGTTTTTAAATTTGTTTTAAAAATTTGACCACGGAATATAAAGATATCAGTTCAAAAAATTTTTTCTAAAGGGGACCCCCCACCTTCTCCCAAAACAATGATGTGCCAAATACAAGATGTTTTAAAGGGTTAAACCCAAAAGGGGAATTTTTAAATTTATGAGAAAATTTATGTTTGTTTAAAATTTTAAATATAACGATGGCTCACTTTTCTCTAATCCTCATTATGGATGCATACTTCTGACTTCTAACATAGAGCCTGTAACCAATAAATATATAACAAGGGGAAATGAAAAAAATGAAATTAGTAGTCTAGCAAAGACCGGGAAGGATGTGGCCTTACAATATCCTTTCACAGTATACACAAAAACCAATAAAATTTTTTTTTTGGGAATGGGTTACGGGGGAAAATTGTTTTTTGCATTTTGCTTTCCCCGTTTTTAATGGAAAAATTTCCCAAAAGCAAGGCCAATAAAAAGTGAATTTACAATGTTCCCAAACTGTGAAAAAGAAATTTTAATTGCTTTCGGGGTTTTTTGAAGCCACTTTACGTTTGCAGACTGGTTTTTCCCAAATTTGCACTGCATCTCGTTTTACTAAACTCAAAAAATTCTTTACTTTTTGGGTACTTAGCTTCCATGGGTTCCTGAAAATTATCAAAAAAGGCCCATAATGGGGGAAAAATTTACTACCCATTAATGCCTTTTACGGGGTTTGAAAAAACCAAAGCTTTTTGGGTTAAGGGTTTTTCATTGCTATAGACTGCCCTTTTTTGTTGAACTAGGGTGGACCTTTTGACATTAATTATAGTCAGAAAAAGAAGTGTTGTCACAAAAGGATAAAGAGGAAAAAGGGGTTTTTTCACACAGGGCTTTTAGATGTTTTTTTTGGGTTCCATTTTTTGGAAACTCAAAAGGGGCCCCCAAAACACGATCAATAAATGTCATTTTTGATAAAAATTTGGGCTTTAAATTTGTAAAACACGCATGGGCGTTCAGACATCAATCCCCAAATTGCAGGGTTTTTTCATGATCTTTTGTGCCTTTTTTTGGATCTGTTCAAAGAATTGTCTTGGTCAATTCTTAAATCTGTTTGTTTTAAGCAGGCATCCTATTTAGAACTTTTAGGGTGCAATCCTGTCCCGGGCAAAAACGCTTTCCAAAAAACAGCACTTTTTGGGTGCAGTTGGATGAAAATTTTACACAGTTTTTTTTGGAAAATTTTTTTTGGGAATCCGAAAAACATATTAAAAACGTGAACATACCTGAAAGATTTTTAAAAGAGGTGTTCCCATCTTGCTGACTACCTTAAATATTTAAAAAAAAAAGGGAGAGTTTAAAAACCCCCCCAAAAAATTTCGTTTTTCATTTTGCTTCAAATTTTTGAGTAAGAGCAGTTTTTTATTCCCCTGCTTTATTTACACAAGGGGTTTTTCTATTTACTGCCCATCTCTTCTTGCTCTAGGGGTGGGTGGGGCTGGTTTTCTCAGTCACAAAAAATAAAATCCTTTTAGAAAAATGCATAATCAAGCAAGATGAACCATTCCCAAAAATTTTATTCCCAAAAAAAGTGCACATAACAGAAAATAAAAGAAAATTTCTTGGTTTTAAACCTTTTCACAATTCAGACCCTAAAACCGGGGGGTTTCCCTTTTTTCAAAAGCTCACGGGTTTTTAAGGGGGCGAAAAAGCATAATCATTTTACCGCCTTTTATCTCTTTTTTGTACACTATTTATGAGTAAAAGGATTGAATGGTTAACTTGCTGGATAATAGGGCCCTTTTGCTGAAAGGACTTACTTTTTGGGATTTTTTTGGGTCTGGGCCCGGGAGCCTTTGGGCAAGACCTCCCTCCTAAAGGTTTATCGATTGCATTTTTGGGCCAAATAGTGTGGGGCACTGCCTTTTTTCCCCTTAAAGGAAAATGCCATCACCCCCGCATTGTCTTGTTTGCAAATGGGCTTCTCACACAAAGAAAATTATCTTTTTAGTGAGAAAATCGTTTTGTTAAAAAACCCAGTTCAGCCTTGTTTCCCCCTGTCAGGTTCCCGAAAATAACATTCCAAAAACTATATCAAAGTTAAAAGTCACTCAGCAGCCCAACAGTTGTTTTGGGGAGCATGTAAAATTTTTCTCTCTCACTAGAACTTTCCCTCAAAAACAAAATTTCGACTCTTTAGGGTCACAATTTTTAAACCCCGATATCCGGCTTGGACAGTGTCATTTTCTTTTTATAACCTCGCCAGAAAACGGGGCTACAAGATTGGGAATTTAACAGTCAGTGCAAAAGACATGCCCCCAAAACCTGCAAAAAGGGATTGGGGGCCCGAAAGTAAAGCCCAGATGGGGTTTCCCCTTTATTTTACAATAATTGAAAATTTGGGAAATAACAAATGCAAATAACAGTTGCAGAGTGTTTTATTTTTCAGGGGCAAAGGGACATTTCTTTTTGCAAAATTTCCCGATTCACCTTTTTATATGTTCAGCAAATCTCATACTTGGCAAAGAAAACAATGTACAATCGTCTTAAATACAACATATTTCAATAAAAGTACCTAATATGGCATGACAGGGGAAAAAAATTGTGAAAAAGGTTTTTTTTTGCCTTGGTATACTGCTTTTAAAAACAAGTAAAGAAAAATTTAAATTTTTTTTTTTACAATGGGTACAAACATTTTATTGTATACAATTTTGTTTCTGTTCTTGGGGAAACCATCACATTTAAAGTATATATCCAACAAAAAATATATCCTAGAAGTTTTAAAAGATTTTCCTTGTAACAATCATCTGGGGAGGGGAAATTCCCCCCTTTTAAAAGCACCTAATTGGGATGAATTTCAGGCCGCATAATGTCACTTGAAATATTCATACATACATACATTTAAAAATAAACATATTTTCTCCATTTTGAAAAAGTAGCCCAAAAAAAGATGAAAATATTGGCTTTCTTTTTTCCTTTTTTTTTTCCCAAAAATCAAATTTTTATTTAAAAAGAACACTTTCAGGCACATTTTACCCCCCTTTTGGGGATTTCCAGTTTTAAAAAATATTTCTATGCTAAATCATTGCATATGTTTAAAAAATTTCTCTACACTTTGCATGGATTTGTTAAAAAGTTTTTGAAAGGCAGAAGTTTGAAAAAAATATCCCTTTTTGACTGACATTTTAATTTATGATTCCCGATGTTTTAGAAAAATATAAAATTTTGTCAGTTTTTAGTAAAAAATGTCCACTAATATAGCCCGGAAAAAGTTTCTTAGTAGAAAGAGAACTGCTGTCACTTTTGAGGGAAAAATCACCACCAAGTAAAAAGGGTAGAAAAAATTTTGAATTGAAAATTTTTAAAATTAAAAAAATTTTTTTTTAAATAATTTCTAAAGGGAAATTCCCCTTTTTTGTAAAATGTTTTTTTAAAAATGAAAAAAATTTTTCCCCTTATTTACGGTATTAATTGTCAAAAGTGTTCCAAAATGTTAGTGGTCAAACCCGAACCAAAGTTTTTTGGGAAAACCATATTTTCTTGCAATTAGAAATCTTCCCTACTGAAGGAAAAAGACCTTCAGGGTGATACAGTAATTTTTTGTAAAATAAACCCTTTTTAAAAGATTTATTGTAGTTTTGGGAAAAAATAACCATATGTTTCAGGGTTTTGACCGGTCAACCAGGGTGCCGAAATCTTCTGTTTTGGGTAAACTCTAATGCCAAGATACATCATTATGTATTTAAAAGGGCTTAATCTAGGGGAAATTTTACAACCTCCTTTTGGGGCTTAAAATTTAGCAACCCTTTATCAGGCTTCCCAATAAACCCTTCATTCATTGGTTCTTGTTAGAAGGAGGGTGGGAACCCTCAGATCCATTTTTACTCTGGTTGGGGCCCAAAGAAACTTCAGCCCCCACACCGGGGGTTAGACATTAAAAGATTTCAACAATTTAGTTGGGGTTTTTCAAACAGTTAGGGGCCTTGGGAATCCCAAACCAAGGGTTGTCATCTTTTTTTATTTTTTGTTGAACATTTTGTGGTGACTAAATGGGCTTTTTGAGTTTTCAAACCCCAAGGAAGACCTCCATATAAATTCGGAAAACAGGACTTTTAGGTAAACAAATGCCAATCCGAAAATCATGTTGCATATTTTTCTTTAAGAAAACAAAAACAAGTGTCCCCAAAAAAATCTTTAGAAGCCATCCCCACCAAAAGAAAAAGTGGTACTTTCTTTTAAACTCTTAAAAAAATTTGACTTTTTTTTGTTTATTGTAGAAGAAAAACCCTTCCCCCCCTTGCACCCAAAAAAACTGAACCTCCCATACAGCATATCTCAAGGTTAGTAGTGGCCATTCGTTTTGGGAAAGGGAAAATTTTAGCGAAAACCTAAACAAAACAAAAAGAATTTTATACAATCTACATTAAATTACATAAAAATTTTATGGTTTCAGTTTGTTCTTTAAAAACCTGGAAATAAACCTTTCCCACATTTAACGGGGGGTTTTTTGGTACTTTTTTGTGACCCCCTCTAAAAAGGGGGTGTTAAAAAAGGGGAAAGAGGGTTAGATTCCCCAATTTGTGCACCAAATAATTTGCCAACATTTTCGTTAAAAAATTAGCATAATGTAAGACAACTTATAGGTGATATGAAGTTCAACAACAATGCCCAGTTAGCATGTGCCACAATGATAAGTTTGATACATTCTTATACTGTCTTGTCTAAGCTTGCACTAATGGAAAAATCTATTTAGACTTGTATTATGCATGCCAGTCTTGATGAAAAGTGCACTGGATTAAGATAAACCAATTATATTAAGGTTTATATCAGATCTGCTGGCAGCATGTCTTATCAGTGACTGACAGCCTTTCTCTTATGGGTATGTATACAGAGATATCTATCAATCACTGATAAGACCGCCCACTGGACTCCTGAACACTGAACAACCAGGAATTAAATGAATAAAATACAAGTTGCGTCGAAACTTTTCCTACTGAAGAATATATTCATCTACTCAGCAACTTCTGCTCTATAACATGCTACCAGCAGATCTGATAGCATTTGCAATGTGACCGGTTCTCTATAATACATTTTTGCACATCTTCATAAATTGCCACCTAAGTATTAGATTATTTGTAAATCTGCCCATCGAGTTTCCTAATGTCTATTGTCTAATATCGTCTGACCATTATCAAGTGAAAAAAGAGACATAAAAGAAACAAAAATCCAGGCAGTTTTTGTCAATCAAGCTTTTTATAGAAGTCAGTCCATTTAACATCTGGAACAAAGTGTGACTAGTGAAATTACGACCGGATTGTTTCAGATCTTTCCAGCCGAATGCTTTAATGTAATTATACAGACAGCACGGTCCACTTACAGCTTCCACCTTGATAACATGTTTTGGCTTGCAGCCGTCTCTTTGCTTGGTTTCGTTGTTGTACATTTAATATCTTATTAAATAATTCTATGTGGTACAGACAACACAAATAGTAAATCGCTATCGTATGCAACATAAAAAAGCAACACAAAAACCATGTTTCTCCATTAAAAATTGTGTCCCTTTTTTTTCCATAACAATAAAAAAGGTTAACATAATAGGTTTCACTAATAGGTGTCTATAAGGATCTGATCTATGACATCATGATGTTATTTAATCTGTACGGTGCCTACTGTAAAAAAAAAAGTAGTGCACACACTGGTGGTAGAAAACAGGGATTATGACAATGAACAGGTATGATAATTAGCATAGTGATGCCACACCTAATGGCTAGTGATACACTGAGGCCACAACACAGCAAAATAGACACAACATTGTAATGAAAAGATAATACATGCAGTGATGTCACAAAATGAGTAATGACACAATATAGTGAATACTAAATTTAGTTATGTTTCAACCTGTGGCTAATAAAACAGTGCTGTCACAGCACAGGTTTAATAGGCCAACAGGCTTAGTACAAGTATAATACACACCGTGATGTCACATCATAGAGGTAATAAATAAAGCAGTATTAGATTAGAAGGATAAGTAATACCGTGATTTCACTTTGAAGGGATAGTAAAAGTGATTTCAAAATATAAAGGATTAAGTCTTGCAATACTTTAGGGGAAAGGGTGGCCATCGGGCCTCTCTTGCCTGGCCTTGGGACCCAGGTACAATTTCTTTTTTGTTTAACTGAATTTTACTATTTTCCATAATAAACACAAATCGTCAAATTTTCAGGATTCCAACAAAGAAGTAATATCACAAGGCATTATGGGAAAGGAGCTGAGAAGCTCAAGCGCCCTCTATTGGATGAAACAAATCCTCAATTTGCTTTTACCCACTGAGTATTGAGAAAGAAAAAAGGGATATTAGCCAAGTCAGTATCACTCATCTGCATACAGTGCTGTTTGAGTGGCTTAGAAACGGGAACATCTCTCCATGAGGAGAGCACCTTACAGTGCGAAGAGTTTTAGATTGTCTTTTTGCCCTCTACTAAGCATATGCATATCTGCCCACACAACACCACACTATATAATATATATATATATAATATATATATATATATATTATATATATATATATATATATATATAAAACAGTTTATGAAATGCTTAGTAGAGGGCAAAAGGGCAATATGTAAGTTTTAGATTGCCTTAGTGCCCTCTACTAAGCACCTGCATATCCCAAGGCATTATGGGAAAGAAGCTGAGACGCTCAAGCGCCCTCTATTGGATAGATAGAGGGCGCTTGATTTTCTCAACTCCTTTCCCATAATGCCTTGTCATATGCTGATGCTTAGTAGAAGGCAAAAAGGCAATCTAAAACTCTACATAGATAGATAGATAGATAGATAGATAGATAGATAGATAGATAGTGGTGTGGGACTTCTTTGGGTCATTTTCCATATATACATGTCATCCTGTAGAAACATTGTTGATCTTCCATATGCATAAGGGAAATATTGTGTAAATGAACCCTAAAACTTTGGATTTTTCAAAGTTTTTAGCTTCTCTCATTTAAAAACAAACTTTTTTAAAGTATGTCATTTATGAGGTTTTTTTAAGCGTTTGTGTTGTGGTTTTTTCCCATCACATTATATGTGTGGTGGTTTTGGGTTAGCCTATGATTTTATTGGGGAATACCACTACGTAGTTATAAAACATGAATTCTATTTTTACACAAGGTACCATCTGTTTTCTATGAAGGCAGTCCGAACGACATGTCCTAGAAATGTGCTTTAAATAATAAATGTCCCTGCAATCCTAGTAACAAAGTAAAGTGGCAATATAGTGCAATGTTTGCATGCAGTGTTTTCAAACAAAACCAATCATAAGAAATCATTTCTGATGTTTGCTTACAATGGGTCTAACAAAACCGCGCTATGAAAATGAGGCCTTCTTACTACTCTGGTATTTTTTCTGTAGTGTATTGTAGGTAAAACAGACACACGAAAAAATTGTGAAAGTAGCACATGCAATACCCTGCAGTGTTTAGGTCTTTTACAGGCTAGTTATACAGCAGCACAGGTGACAGCCAGGCAGCCTGATATATAATGTTGCTGAAATTGGGACTTTAGAACACAAACAGGGGATAGAGACTCACTGCAGCATGAAATGTGGAGCAGGTGATCTGGGAGTTTGCTCTTGACAAGTTTATGTTCAGGTTTTTCATTTGAGACTTGCTATGTCATTGGCTTAGTAAATTTTCTTAACCAGCTACCATTTTACAAGCTATGGAACAAAATAATTTTTGGAACTGTGTGGCCAGAGGATACGTAGTCATTCTGATTTTTTTTTTTTCAGATCAAACTGCTGTAGAATAAGGTTAAACCATATGCTTAACAAGGTCACTTTTATGGCCTGCCGTCATGTTCCTGAATGAAGAAACATCAGCCTTGAGATAAAACTAGTGCAGCTTAAAATTTCATACGTTGTTATGACATGGTTGTCTTTATTAGCCTTGAGGACAGAGCCAGTTTTTTTTAAATGAAATAGACTAAAGCTGGCTAAAGCCGTCATGTATAAATGAAATGGATATTCAATGTTGAATATTGATTCAGAATTAATGTGTGCTGTGAAGTATTGTTAAAGGGGTTTTGCCACGATGTAATGTTGACGTAGGATCCTCCAAAATGGGTATTTAATCACTTTTCTAAATATATGTGATTACAAAAAGTGAAGCCTCTGAGAGCTACAGCATTTCTCAATCCCCCTTAGTTACCTGAAAGTTTGCATTAGACATGACCAGGGGAGCTGGCAGGAGCTTATCTGGCCGCGCTTGCGTGAAAAACTTCTTATCTGATGACAGGGAAAATTAATGAGCTTTCAAGGGACTGGGGAGAAAGTGCAGTGTATGAACCTGTGTCTGCTGTATAGATAATCCACTGTTATAATGTTATTATTTGAGTTAAGTTTTGAGACGATCCCTTATTCCTTACTCCATGCTCAACCCCTCCCTCTCACTCCTGCAGCGTTCATGACTCAGCATGATTTGTTTATATTCTACTCTGTGCTGATAAGGAGGTAAGTAACTCGCGTCCTGGCAAAACCCCTTTAAAGGTATGTTCACAGGTACGCACCACTACACGCCTTTGTAAGTGCTGCACTTTTTGTGCAGAATGGCCTGAGGCAGGTCTCTGCCTCCCAAACCTTTTCATTGCTCAGCACGTAGGCGACTGAAAGAACTGCTAGGTGACTTCTTTTTCCTGGCACACATTATACATTGACAAATACGATCGTAAAATCATCGTCGTCTGTACGATGACAATGATTTTACACAGCATTCAATGAGTTCTGGGCTTGTAAATAATTTTACTGTGTCTGTGGGGCATACTTCAGTGCAATTATGCACCTATGTACACCGTGTGAACATACCCTTACAATCACTGCAGAAGCCAGCAAACATTCAGGTCTGGCCTTAAAATCAGTGTGAATGGAGCCCAGCCCTGAATGTATCGTGAAAAAGGCTTTCATTACAAAAAGGAAAGATTGTCCAGCGGCATCAGATAGTAGCTATTATGTAATCCCGCTGGACAATCTTTCCTTTTTGGAGTGAAAGCTTTTTTTTTGCCTTTGGGCACTTTCACACAGCGCAGTTTTGGTGCAGTTATAACTGCGCTCCAATTAAACTGCCTTTATTACCAGCAAGCTTCTTTGACTTATTTAAACTGTTGGGAAAGTGAGGAATCAGTTAGTGGTTTGTAATTGATTACTTACTTGAAACATCTTTCCAAACAATTTAGACAACTGAAAGAAGCTTGCTGGTAATAAGTTAAAACTGCACCAAAACTGTGCTGTGTGAAAGCACCCTTTGGACCGGTCTACCTACGTGTCGGAACGTGATCTAAGCTATAGCTGATTACCTGATAACTGCAGCTGCGGGGGTGGCTCTTTTTCTCTGATGTGTTGTTCATGATCTGAATTTTGCGGTTTTTGCTCCACATAGAGATGTTAAAGTTAGGGACCCACCTGACATGGTAGGTGGGAGCACGCAACTTGATCAAACTGAAAACTAAAAAAAAACTTTTTTTTTGTATTCATAAAGCATAGCAAAATGCATTTGATATGTTCCAATAGTTCAACGTTGGCATGGGTTTTAGTGCTAGCTATGTCCTGCTGTATCTGGTTTATGAGAATTCTATTTTGATTGCAACAATAGGGTTGCCATGGTGTTTCACTATCTGCCATTTTCTACGAAAGAGAGAGAGAGAATACTGCATCTCAGTACATATACTGCTTAACAATGCGTTATTGGCAGCTCATTGACACTTTATGGTTTTGTACTACGGAGGGATCATTGCTCACAGATTTATGACATGGCTTTACTATCAATATGATGGAACTTGAACCCAGTCCCCCACCAAAAAAAAAGTACCTATGGTAAAAACAAGGAGAGGCATGACAGACAATTCAGTTAAAAAATGATGATGCAACTATAAAGTAAATGGTGGCAATTCTGAATGTTTGTGTTCCATTTTCACTCAATGCAGTTTAAAAAAATATGCAATATGTACATGCGTGGTAACTAAGGCTGTGTCACTGAAGCCTTTTTATACTAAATATATTTTGTCGTGTAATAATGCAGATCATTTGTTGTAATGGTAATATTTTTTAGTGCGGTGAGTATTGCTTTGCTGTGTTATTATCTTGGATTTCTGACTGTGTTTTATATCCATAAAACTACTGAGGCAAGTATTTATAAATGTGTGTAATAATTGAAATAACAAGCAATGGTGCATCTGCTTTAGGATAACTTAAATATCCCAATATGACAATTTAAACGGCATTAATGTAAAAAATCACCATGTGGTAACTATTATAAAGAAATATATTAACATCCCAAATGTATCTTCTTACTGTCTGGCTCAGATTTATTTCCAATCAAATGTATTTAATTGGAGTCAGCACTTAAAGTAGGAGGTGAAATAAAAAGCAATACCTCCTATATAACCACTGTTTGCTCCTATAAAAACATAGAATAAAATTCCAATAGGGTACACAAGCAAATCCTTACCCTTCCTTAAAGGTTGAGGTGAAACCAGGCTTAAGGTTCCAGTCATGTGTAGCAGGTGTTCCATTTTGGATAGCAACCTATCATGCAATGCCACATTTAATTTAATTTTTATGCAGTGGGATGGACCCAAAAATTGAAACCAAAAATAGAAATATGGGATCAGATTTTATCTTTGGGAATTTTCCCCGTTTTTTGTTAATTGAATCCCAAAAGAACAAAATCTGCTGTGAAAATCCAGAATATTTCTGCAGCAGATTGGGATGGGTTTTTTAAATTCCACAGGAATGCCAAAATTTCAGAAATTTTTTTTCCCCCCTGGTAATTAATACCCGTTAAACCTGTTCATTTAAATTAATTCTTTATTTGTTGCAACTTTTTTTGTGCAGTTTTTTTGAAACCCAAAAGTGCAAAAATTTTATGGGCCCAAAACGTCTATTTTAAACCAAACATTTTTAATTCCATAGGGACTTATTGCCCCGTTTTGCAGAAGCCCCAAACCCTGTTCCCACAGAAGCTAAAAAATAAAAGGGGAAAATTAGGTGATTATTATGTAAATCACAATGCGGGCTTATTTTGGAAAACTAGTGGGTTATTCTGTCCCGTAAAATTCTGTTGCCCCTGGAATT
This sequence comes from Phyllomedusa bahiana, assembly GCA_025379985.1. Classification (NCBI taxonomy): domain Eukaryota; kingdom Metazoa; phylum Chordata; class Amphibia; order Anura; family Hylidae; genus Phyllomedusa; species Phyllomedusa bahiana. The sequence goes on along the minus strand of JAODAL010015927.1, from coordinate 31,711 downwards.
TGTTTTTGAACATAATCCCCTTTAACTTTGTTTTTAAATGTGGAAATTACCCGTAGTAACCAATCAAATGAAGGGAATTTTCCCGGTTTGAGAAACTTTCACATTTTGCTTTTGGGCCTAGGGGTATACTGGCGGGTTGGTAAAAATGGTTATACAATAGAAAACAAAAAAACTACTCCCAAAAACTTTTTCCATTCCCCCAAACCTTCTCAACAACAGCCCCCTCTGGGCAAAACATTACACAGTGCTAGTGTTCGTTCCTTTCCCCATTTATGTTCAGCTGAAACTTATATGTTCACATAGTGTAAAAAATTTAAAAGAAACCAATTTTAAAACGTAGACTGTTCCCTTTATTAAAAAAATTGCTAGGAACAGTTGGGGAATGTTTCAAAAATTCAGGCCTTTAAAAATATTTGGGCCTCCGGGGGTTTAATTAATAAAACCCTGCAAACAGCTTAATATTTTGCCGGGGAACTGTAGGCGCAATATCAATATGTGCCAAAAGTCTGTAGTCAGTCAATTCACAAAGCATAAGTCAGTACACTGGCTTAAATATGCCACGTAACCTAAAACTAAAAGCTAAATATACCACAAAAAATGTAATATGCCACATAGCCTAAAACTGAAAGTGAAATCTGCTGCTAATTGCATCTGCCCTTTGGAAATGCGGGGAACAACCTCTTCCTTTCCCTTTTTTTAAAACCCCTTAGCCCGCGTGGAAATTTCGGTGGGCCCAAAAATTAAGAAAATTTGGGAAAAAACCTTTCCCTTTTTACTGCAACCAGCACCGTAGTGGTGAGTTTATGTGGTCTAATAGGGTTAAAACTGGGGGGCCGGGCCTTTAAACCCCTTCAAAACCGCGGGCTTTATGGGTTTTTCTAAAAAATTTCCCTTTGCCGCGTAGCGGAAGGGAAAGAACCGTTATCTTTAAACCCATTCTTTCCATTTTTTTAAAACCAAAAAAAAGGGAAATTAAAAGGGAAAGAAACCCCCCCCCTGGGGTCCTAAAAAAAATAGGGGGATTCCCAGTTCCAGACCCAAAAAATAAAATATTTTTTAAAGTGTAAAAATAAAAAAAATATAAAAAGTTAAAAATTTTTCCAAAAAGGGTTTTTTTCCCTGAAACCGAAAAAGTTCAATCTATTAAAATAAAAACTATTTAAACCTTGTGAACACGGGAAAAAAACCCAAACAAAACAAAAAACCCCTAAATTCCCAAAATTGCGTTTTCATGTCCCCAAAAATTTGAAAAAAAAGTGATAAAAAAGTCACATTTCCCCAAAACGTAAAAATTAAAAAATACTCTTACCTAAAAAAAAAATCCCCCTACTAGGTCCTCAGAAGAAGAAAAAAAAAAGAAATTGGTTGGGGAAATTTAGGAAATAAAAAAGTTTGGATTTTTATGACTGTTTTTACCCCTTAACCCAAAAACCCCCCCCCTTTTGGTATCAGGGAATCAGGGGGCAAAACAGATAACACATATTTATACCTTTAGAGTAATGTGGGAAAAAAACCTCCCCCCCCAAAAAAAAAAAAACAGAAACAACCTTTTTTAAATTTTTCATCAATTAGAATTTTTTTTTCCCGGTTTTTCCCCGTTTTTTTCGGTGATACGGGAATTTTTACTACTAAGAAAGTAAAATTTTGCCCCTAAAAATTTAAAAACCCCAATTTGAGGGTGGGGAAAAAATAAAAAAAGTTATAGTCTTGAAAGGCGGGGGGGGAAAAAATAAAGACCCTTTTAAGGAAAATTTAAGAAATTTGGGGGTTTTAACCACTGGTTTTCCTGTTTCATAAAAAAAGGGACAAACTCATTTTTTCCCCTTGGCCTTTTTAAATTTTTTAAGGGTTTGCCCAGGATTAGAAAAAAAATTGGTGCTTTTTTTTTAAAAAATACAACCTCTGTAAATGAGAGGTGGTATTGCAGTCATTTTTCCTTTAAAGGGAAAAGGGGGCCCTGGCACCCGATCCCACCCAGAAAACCCCTGTGACAAAATTTGGGGGTTTTTTACAAAGAAAGGGCATTTTTTCTTTATCCGAAAAACCCCCTAAAACCCCCCTTTGGAACCCAAAAGAATTGAACATTAAATTTAAAAGGGTTTCCCCTAAGATTACGCTGATCACGGGGGTTTCCAGAGGGAGCCCCCAAATTTTTTGGGAGATTGCCCTACGATCCCAAAATTTACACCATAGATTTCATTTTTTTTAACTGTTTAAGGAAATTTTCCCCTTTTCCCAAAACCCATATGAAAACCGGGAAAATAGATGTGGCTGAAAGATTTACAAAAAAAATTGAGGGAAATCCATGGAGAAAAACCTCAGTCCCTTGGATTTAAACCCTTTAAGTGTTTTTTAAAGATTTAACTTTCGTTAAATTAAAAAAAAGTTAAAACCTTCCAATTGGGAAAATTCCCCTGGGGGAAATGTGAAAGCTTAAATTTTTTATAATTACCCTCTTTTAAACTGCGGGAAAACCCTTTTAAACCCTTATTCATGATTTTCCCCAAAAGCTTTACTTTTGCCCCCCAATTTGGGAATAATATGGTGTAAATTTAAGATTTTAAGGGAATAGCCCCCAAAATTAAAATTGGTCCCCAAATTTTTAAAACTAAAAATTTTTGGTGGGTAAACTTTTTGTTTGTATCCCCCCTTCCCAAGTTAAAGCTGGTCATTAAAATTTGCTAGCTAAAATTTTTCAGGCGGGTTTTAAATTTAAAAAATAGGAAAAAAAGGAGATAAATGAATGCCCCTTTTATTGTTTAAAAAAATTTTTGGGAAAAACCCCACTGGAAAAAAGGATTGGGGCCCCCAAAATTTTAAACATTATTGGGGGGCCAAAGATATATCGGGTAAATTAATTGGTGAATGTTAATTAAAAAAAAAACTTTTAGGTTGTTGTTTACAAATATCGTTCTCTGAAGCTAGGGAAAATTGGCGTTAGAGCCCATTATTTCTTCATATCTTATATAGGATCAGAAGAAAAAAATTTAAAACCTTGAAAAAATTTTTTTCCCCAATGACATAAGTCTTTCTTTTGGCGTCTGTCCATTTCTTTTAGATTTTTGCGAGGCGGGCCAGAGAAACCCCCTACCCTCAGGGAACCCCTTTAGTTTAAAAAAACCCCCTGTTTTCAGTTTTTGTTTGGGTGTTCATCTATGGCCCCTTTTTCAGAAACAGGGAAAGAAATCAAAATTTTTCTTTTTTCCCAAACCCTTAAGAATTCTTCTTTTATAAGAAGAAAAGTAAATTTAAAAAAAAGGGGAAAGGTCTTTTTAATCTGTGAACACTGCTGATGCCCCCAAATTTTAATAAATTAACGTGGTAAATTGGCAGAGTTTGGGATTAACGTATGTAGGCTAGGAGTATTGTATTACAGATCCATATGACACCAATCCTAACACAAGCTCAAGTACAAATTCAGTGATCCCTCAATACATAATATTAATTGGCTCTGAGACAACCATGTATGTTGAAGTTGTAACTCTCTAGAAAACTGGTGAACCAGAAAAAATATGGGGCCAAAATCACTTGGTGCCAGAGTCGCTTATCTTGAAGCAGTACAGAACATGTAGGACTGCACTGCACTGTAGAGAGGCGCTACTAGATTGCCAATTACTACATAAAATGTTAGTTCTAATTGATTGGTTCTTCCCGTCAATTACATGTGCCGCAAATCCGAGTGTCTGTGACATTGTATGGTGAATTTGGTTTGAAAATACTGTGTACCAGGAAAGACCGTTGTAGGGGGAAAATATTGTATTATGTGGCAATAGTGACTTAAAGGGGTTTTTCCACTATGCCATTTCATAACTGCTTTATTCAGCTTTAGCTTTCAGTGTGCTCAAAAGGGGGCATGTGTGATTTATTTGAACCCAGCAGGCTGACCATGCATTTCCCCACAGTGTGCCCACTCTAGTCAAACAAGGATCTCTTTATGTAAAGAGCTGTGTGTAGCTACAAAGTAGCTGAATGGTTAGAGCTCCTGCCTTCTAACATAGAAAGTCCTAGGTTCAATCCCTGCAGGAGCCAAACATGGATTTTTTTTTTTTTGTTTCAATGCACATACCTGATTGGGGTTTCTTTTTTATTTTTATTTGCACTGTTTGACTAACTACTAAGGAGTACGTAGGACAGGAGTAGAACTACAGCACCTGGGATGGAACACTAGCTCAGTAGTGAGTGAGTTTGTGTTATTACTAGGCAGATAAGAGACTGACAATAGCTGTCTGATAGGAGAGGTGGTGTCTGAGCATGTGCAGCAAGACCGAAGAGCTCACGTCTCTGGTCATATCTCCTGGAGATGAGCTGTACACTATGGATCGCTAAGGTAGCAGCTAAAGCAAAAATTGTAGAGACTTTTTAATAACAATGAATGGTGAAAATATTTATTATTTAATTTGCAAGCTTCCCACGTCAATTTTACTTTGTGGCAAAACCTCTGTAAGGGACCATTGTAAATGGATCCATGGATATGAGTAAAACAATGCACATAGTAATACGTCTAAAAATGTTCTACAAGTTGTTCCCTGTTCTGAATCTGTTTCTATTACAAAAGAATGGATCCCTACAATACTAGTAGACATTTGCCATTGAGCTTTATCCTGAATCTACACCGAGTTATGAGTAACAGCAGCCATGGTCTATTTATCCAAATGTCACTGAAAATGTTGGCAGGTAAATATGTATTCATGAGTAGATCTTAACAAACCTAGTACAGCACATGTCAAATTCAACAAGATCAATAATTTGTGTCTCTCACTGTACTCCATGGACAAATGTCCAAGCCAATACTGTAGAGATGCCATCTTTTTAACTGGCATCTATATCAAAGTCACATGAAAACTGAGGGGAAATGATGAACTTTTTAACTGCAGACTTGAAATGTTCATCTGTATTTGTTCTGACACCACTGTCATGTCTTTAAAAAAAAAATATATATATAAAAACTTCCTCCACAATGCTGTAAGAGGCTGTCGTAAGTCACCATTAAGCCACACAAGAAGTGAAAAGGTCATCAGCTCAGCTGTATTGAAATGCATAAATGCCTGTGGAGCAGCTGTAGGAATGAGCCGTGATCCAAAATGAAATCCAGCGAGATAGCTGCCATTGTTATTGTGATCAAAACGGTGATAAGCCGTCCCTTTCACAATGTATTAGAAATTGTAATTCAGTGATGGATCCTGCAAGACACCAGTACAGGAGCTTCTGCCAAGATGCAAGCTTGTTACCTCTAGATCCACATGGGATGCAAGAAAGACTATTTACTACCTGCTTCTCTCTGTGGGTTTTTCTTTTATGTTGTCTGCTTAGAGCAAGCTGATGGTTAGGCTTTAATATAATTACAATTTATGTGCATTGTGCAAAAGATATAAAACTGCACTGTATAATTTACTTATTACTTGATGAGATGAGAAGTCATGTTTAATAAGGTTTACTGTGTCACTAGTCATTTGTAATAACCGCTTATTCACTACAGCTCTCATCCCTGGAGACGGGGAACCAGTGAAAAAAAAGAAGAAAAAGGAATACCATTGTTTCATCTCCTACTCATCAGATATGATTCCACTGGCACTGAATTACTGAATAGGAAAGAAACCAGACACACATGACATTATTTGACATTTTATGAATTGATGATAACTGAATATAGCTTTTTCTTTATGTTATAATATTAATGAGTGCCGAAGTCAGGGAGAACATGCTAGTCAAAAATGGAAACCTATGCCACATACTAATAAACTGGCTATTTAAAGTATAACATAATGGGTAGTTATCAGCTTTCCTTCAGAACATTTACTTTATTTTGGGGATTTATCCATGTAGGATGTGTGTGTGCAGTGAGCAAAAAAACATTAGTCTCATACAACATGTTAGTAAAAAGAATATGTGGCTGTCATAAAAGTGGCAACTCCTCTCATGCTCTTGTACCCCTAAAATCTTCATTTTTGCTGCCCTGTTATTCCACCTTTCCCCTTGTACTTTAACTGCCTCTCCTATCTGCCACTACCTTGACCGACTACTGAGGTTCCAGCAAATATATTCCAATGACACATGTCCACAACAAGTCCATTTCATAAATCTGTATCTTAATCTCCAAATGTTTTTTCACATGTAATCTCTAGTCCTCGCTAGACCTTCTCTTCTCAGACCTGGTCCTCACATCATCATCTCCAAGACTTTTACCATCAATCCCCCATACTCTATAATCTGCTAACCTTGAAACATCATCTTCCTTTTTTTTAAATTCTAAAATCTAAATAGCCCACCTTTTCAGTTTATATCATCCTTTAAAGTTTACAACCCATAGGTCTCACCACATTTTAAATTTATACTCAAACTATGTTTTTGTCATAGGAGGTTAAAAATTTGTTCCTTTTAAACTCTCTCAAACTTTTTTTCCTGAAAGGTAGTTATGTGGGCTGCTTGTATTCCTCGTACGAGTCAGGATGTATATGATCATCATTATGCTTGATTGTAATAGTGGAAACATTTAGTCTGTATTTAATGTCTTCCTTCAGCACATATGGCCATTACTATAGTAAACAGATACAGTACATATTTATTTTTGTTTGATTTGAACCAATGTTACTTCTAGTTCCGACATCTTCTCCCATCAGCCTGAGGCCTTTAAACTTCTTCATAATTAATAGACGTGTTTATTATTCCTGAGTACGCTGATTAGCTACATCCCCTAGTCCTAGTAAAAGTGTACGACTACAGAAAGCTAAATTTATTCTGCGTGATCTGTACCATGAGGTCCATATCATATGACATGAATCAGACACAAGCTTGCACTTCATTAAATTGCCATTGCCCGTATGCAAGCCCATGGGGGAAAGAGGTCTAAAAACTATCACACCTTCTCAGCTGCACAGACTCTGAAATGGTTGTCTGTAACCTTCTCCTCCAAGGGAGAGATATTTAAATTTGTTTCCTTGTATTAATACACTATTATGATTCCAGATTTCAGGACTTTGTAGAGGAATTTGTTTTCAGATCATACTTATGGATGAATATTAATTATGCCCATAAATGATAGATAGAAACACTCTTTCACCTCAGTAAAGCCTCACTTGCCATACACTTCAGATTCTGGATCTTTGAAAAGGATGATTAAGACCAGTGCAGAAGCCTTTTGATGACACGAAAAAGCATGGCAGATGCTGAAGACAGAAGAGTTAAGTGTGGAACATGCACCATTCAAAATGTGCAGATAATTTTTCATGGTTTCGTTAGACTAATCCTACCTTACCCCCTTCTGTTAAAATATTCACAGAAAATGCAAACAGATAAAAAAGCAATTCATATAAATTTGGATCATTTTCTACTCTTGGTTGCCTAGCAACACCGACAGTTCACAGGTCTAACACTTCACAAGTCCGAAACCTGCCTCCAAGTTGTTTTAGTGATGTCACATGGGGGAAGTGAATTGACAGCACACTATTTAATTAATCACTTAACAATATAGTAGATACATGTATCATGATAAAATTCTGCTGGACAAAATTCCCTTCCAAGCTCTATGTTAATCAGTTACTGAAATCACACATTGTAATCTTTATATACTACAAGGTGAAAGTAAGTTAAAGGGCTTCATAGATAATTATGTTATGTAATTGTTAAAACACTGTCATGACCTCACCAGCTTAAAACACAGCATATACTGACAAATATAATAAAGTTTATGTATTGTATGTATGTGTGTGTGTGATGTGTATGTATATTATATATATGTGTGGTGTGTAACATATATAAAATATATATATATATATTATATATATATATTATATAATATTTTAATATATATAATATATATATACAATATATATATAATCACAATGCAACTTGACACACGGCTAGAACCTTCCAACGTTGGTTGGAAGAGGGTTATGGTCTGGGGAATGTTTTTGTGTCATCCTCTATGCTCACTTACGTGTGTGGCGGGTATTGTTAACCAATTTAGGTATGAATCCACCTTGACAGATCACATACACCCGTAAACGCTGATTGTCTTTGCTGAGGCAGATCTTCCAGCAAGACATTGGGACATGTAACCTGGCTAGAAATGTCTGACACTGGTTGGAAGAGCTTGACTAAAACTTCCAAGTACTACTCTGGGCCCCTGATTCCCCAGACTTGACAATTGAACATTTGTGGGAACACCTTGATGGTTTCCTCTGTAGATCCTTCACCACACACTCTCCTGCAGCAGTGAGATGCAGTCAGCATGGCACCGGATACCTGTGACAACCCACCAGTACCTTACTGAGTCAATTCCTCCTGAATAGCTGCTGTACGTATATATACATACATATAAATGTGTGTGTATACCGTATTTTTTTCGGACGATAAGACGCACTGAACCATAAGACGCACCTAGATTTTAGAAGAGGAAAATAGGAAAAGAAAAATTTGAAGGAAAAAGTGCGGGCTGAAGTGCAGTTTTTATTGGTTCCATTTTGGGATAGATGAGACTTATTTATCACTTTTTATTCCAACTTTTTTGTGCATATGAAAGGATAAAAAAACACAATTTTGGCATCCGGATTTTTTTCTCTATTGTGTACATTTTAAATGATAAATTAGGTTATAGTTTAATACATTGTACTTTTATGCACATGCTGATATCAATTATGTGTAACTTTTTAAATTTATTTGTAAAATGATGAAGGTGGGATTTAAACTTTTATTATTTTTTTTTAAACTTTTTTTTAATTAAATATTTAGTCCCCCTAGAATACAAGACCACTAAGGGGCACAATCCCTTGTCATGTATACAGTAGTACCAGTCCTCATTCAGCTAGATGTCACGGCCATGATCGCTGCATCGTTTAAATTGTTTACAGCAGGAACGGAGACGGCTCCATCCCTGCTGTTAACGGCGGCTGCCTTCTATATTTAACAGCCGCCAGCTGCAACACAGTATTAGCTCGGGCCGCCAGGGGCCTGGAGTGCAGTGATGCTGTGGGAAGTCGGAGGCGGGGTTTAAGCCCTTAAACCCCACTGCTGGCTTCCCACAGTACTGCCCTTCTCCAGCCTTCTTCCGGCCTAAGATAGTACATTCAGACTATAAGACTCAGCCCCATTTCCCCCACCCACATTTTTTGGGAAAAAAGTGCATCTTATAGTGCGAATAGTCTGAAAAATATAGTGTGTGCATATATAGCTTCGCTACGGCATTTCTGGGAGCATTACAGCTGGAACAGGTATACTACTTTCAAAGTGGTATACTTGATCCAGAAATGTTGCCCTAGCCCCAAAAAGGCGCCTGATTTATGACCCGCTGTAGAGCTAGTTCATAAATCAGGTGCATTCTATGTCAGTATAATGTGCACGAAATTTGGCGCCCACAGTTTCTTAAAAAGGGAGTAAATTCCTTGAATGGTTGTAACTATTCTACTACATCTATTCATGGGGCATCACTGAAGCTATGGCACTTTAATTAAATGTAATGTAGTCAGTATACAGCTTGTATAAGTGTAATTTCGGTTTGCTCTCAAAGTAATAACACACAGCCATCAATGTCAATATTTTGTTTGGTCACCATTATTTTCCAGCACTGCCTTAACTCTCTTGGGCATGAGTTCACTAGATCTTCACAGTTTTCAGTCACTGGAATCTTCTTCCACTCATCTATGATGACTTCACAGAGCTGGTGGATGTAAGAGACCTTGCGCTCCTTCACATTCTGTTTGAGGATGCCCCACAGATGTTCAATAGGGTTTAGGTCTGGATACATGCTTGGTCAGTCCAACACTTTTAACCTCATTTTCTTTATCAAGGCAATGGTTGTCTTGGAGGTGTGTTTGGGGTCATTATCATGTTAAAATACTGCTCTGCTTGACTGTAGTCAAGTCTTTGTACTCCTCACCTGGTTGCCGTCACATATGCTTGACACCATCCGAACCAAATAAGTTTAACTTGGTCTCATTAGACCATAGGACATGGTTCCAGTAATCAATGACCTTAGTCTGCTAGTCTCCAGCAAACAGTTCACAAGCTTTGTTGTTTTTATAAGAGCCTCCCTTCTGGGGCGACAGCCATCCAGACTAATTTGATGCAGTGTGTGACATATGGTCTGAGATCTGACAGGCTGATCCCCCACCTATTATAATCTCTGCACCATTGCTGGCAGCACTAATATGTCTATTTTGAAAAGACATCCTCTGAATATGACACTGAGCACGTGCACTCAACTTCCTTGGTCAACCATGGTGAGTCCTGTCCTAAGTCGTGTTAAACCACTGTATGGTCTCACCCACCATGCTGCAGCTCAGTTTCTGGGTGTTGGAAATCTTCTTATAGCCTAGACTATCTTTATATACAGCAGCATTTCTTTCTTTTTTTTCCAGACTCTCAGACAGTTCTTTCCGATGAGGTGCCATGTTGCACTTTCAGTGACCAGTTTAAGAGAGTGTGAGAGCGATAACACCAAATTTAACACACCTGATCCTCATTGACACCTGAGAACTTGTAACACTAATGAGTCATAAGACACCATGGAGGGAAAAGGCAAATTTGGCACAATGTGTCCATTTTCAGTTAGGGGTGTACTCATTTTTGTTGCCAGTGGTTCAAACATTGATGGTTGTCTGTTGAGTTATTTTGAGGGAAAATTTACCAAATTTACACAAGCTATTATATAAGCTGTACACTGGCTACTTTATATTGTATCAAAGTGTCATATAGTCAGTGTTGTCTCATGAAAAGATATACAATTTGTACAAAATCTGAGGGGTCACTGATGTGCGATACTACCTGGTCTCAGTTGGGGAAGCCAGCAGTTTAGGGTCAGCAACGCTCAGTTACTGACACTTGTAGTAGCTGTTAAAATACGGGCTGGCTTTTCGGAGCAGCTGTAGTGTTGAGTGGGAGGCTGTTCCCATGTTCCACAATAGACTGTACCACGTCTTTGGAGGCCTATTAAAACCTGTCTCATTCAGACACAAGGGGGATGTGGTTTGCTACCAACAGAGGCAACAACAGAGCCGAGGAGCTGAGTAACCCCTGGGTCTGTCCAAGATAGCGGCCGAACTTGAGATAGTCTCACAACAGATACATACATACACACAGTAATACTAATTGACACAGTACAAATTGCACATCCAATACACTTTGTGTTTCCAAAACCTTGACCATTGCTAGAGTGGATTGGCTTCTATGGGTTCTGGTATTTTGCTGGTAAATAACCAACTGTGTGAGGTATCCGGTGGTATTATATCATTAAACAATGCAATACGACGTGTTGCTTTAATTTGTCAGAGAACTGATGTCATAATGAGAAATTGCCGACAGCTGACAAACATTTTGACTGAATATATTTAACTGTGGCTGATTGTTCATAAATGCTCCCTTATGTGTACACAGATCTATACACATCCAGCTAGAAATACGTTATATTACTCGGGACAATCAGTGCGACACCTCATCCTCTCTTGCTTTTGTTGGAATATGATGGACTTCATACTCCATGCAATACTGCATTGCTAAAGTAATGAGAAATATGTGTGTTTTAGACCTCTTTTCTATCCTATATTTTAATCATTTTGTTTAAATGTGTGTAATATATATATATAATTATATATTATATATATTTATATATATATATATTATATATATAATAAATTTCATTAATAAAATTAAAAGTATCTCTTCCATATTTTTTTTTCTAATATAGAGCAATTATTTTTACTTCAGGTGGGAATAAATGTGGTAAAATGTTTCCTGTATGTACATCATTAGAAGTTTGTTTTCATCACTCAACATACAAACTTTGGGGAAGAGTAATCTTGGCCCCTTTCGGGGATTCAAAATCCATTGCTGACGTCTGTGGTATCTGTCAGGGTACCATGAATAACAGTACCCCAAAAGATACAGTGACAGAGCTGTGGAGGGCCTATACAAATAAATCGATAAAACTTCCTATTAGGATGACATTTGCTCTATTTGCCAAACATACACACTTTTTGTTCATTACATAAATGTAAAAGTGTGGTCTACCATATTTTTTTATCCTGACCATAAAGCTTATAGAGCAAGTATAGTTCAGATAAGGGTACCTTATTTTACAGTGCTAAGAGGGATACCACTGATGGATGGAAAAATTCCATGTAAGTGACTCCTTATATTGTATCTCATTGAGGAGAGGATTTGAAATCGCCTTTTGCACCTCACTGGCAATTTGCATACAAACAAAGGTTTATGGGAAGAGAGCTACATGCTCTAGCTCCCTCTATCGGATGTTGCAATCCTCAATTCACTTGTGACTCACTGAGTCTTGGAAAGGGAAAAGGCTTTCAGCTGAGCCAGTTTCACTCATCTGCAGACAGCTGTTTCAGAGTGTTGCCTGTTATCAGTGCAGAGCAGAGCTTACTGGCTGGCTAGGATATGTGTGGCGAAGGAAGGGTAATGTATCTCATTTGGGAGAGGCACCATGTCGGTGTGTGAGGATTTGAAATCACCTTTGGCACCTCACTGGCCAGTTACATACAACAAAGGCTTATAGGAAGAGAGCTGAACTCTTGAGTGACCTTTGCTGGATGTAGCCATCCTCAATTCACTTGTGACTCACTGAGCCTTGGAAAGTGAAAAGGATTTCTGCCAAGCTCCTTATATTGCACACTGAGATGGCGAATAGCACAATTCACCTAAATCTTGCTTTGTGTTTTTTATTTTCTACTCTCCTTTCAGCATATTGCCAAATCCACTTTACACTGAACCGATGTTATGTCTGATGGACTTCTTGTGATGGATACAACTCCTGCTTAGCAACCAGTGGGCTTTACATTGTCTAGACTGAGGCAAACCTGCCAAACGATGGGCAGTATGAAATAGCTGCAGGTTACCCGGTCCCAACCATATGAGTTTCACTCTGAAACACTACAGTATTTCAGGGTAAAACAGGCGGTGATGTTACTCCAGGTACAAGAAGAAGCTGTGGCCCCTCAGCTAAACTGACAGCTCTCTCCCTATAGTCAACATGAAAGAGAGCTGTCAGTTTAGCTGAGAGATCAGGAAGAAGCTACATATCAGACTCCTCTCTTCCTATGGAGAGGTAGCGACCTCCCCCCATATCTGACCAAACTTCACTGGCTGTATTACCTTGAAACTTTGCAGCGTCTAAAGACAATGCCCACATGGTTGTGATCAGGAAACCTGCAGCTGTGTTATGCTATCTGTTGTACAAGCAGCATAATTTAGCAGACAGGTTCCCTTTAAGTTTACATATTCCACACTAAAAAACAGCAGCAGCAAATCTGCTGCACATCCACACCAAGCTCTATTAAATATGGTGTAAATTTGCTTCTGAAGATTTACCTGAGGAAATGTTGTGGATTTTTCACTGCAGGAAATCTGCAACATTTCTGTGCTGCAGTCATTAATTTTTATTGTTTAGGATTAAAGAAAAAGATTTGCTACTTTTGAAACAGTACCCGTCATATCCATGAGCTGTAGATGGTACCTCAGCACAGCTTCATTTACTCAGATAGAAAGGAAATGCTATGCCAAGCAAGACCCATGGGAGTGAAGCTGTTTCTTATTTAAAAAAATAAATTAAAAAATCTCGGGCTATCCTCTAGTTACTATTTTACCTCAAAGTTGTAAGAATAAAACCATTTAAAGAATATCTTTACCATGAACACAATGTAATGCTTAAAATGATCCACTGTATGTAAAACTATCATGTCTGTTATCCGTCAGGGGCTTTAGCATATGTTTATTCAGTGAATAATCAGGATTTATAGTACATAGTGTATCTATAGACATGGAAAGAAATTTTCCACCCAATACATTTCTGTTGGTGTACCGTTATTCATGATAACCTGACGTATACCACCGTCAAATGGCAAAATGCTGTGTGAATCTCTCTTAACTCAGATATTTCTGAAGATACATGTTAGGTGGGAAAGTTCTTAAGATGTCTATAAAAACACTATATATCATTTATCCTGATTATTTTCTTTCAGCTTCACTGAATAAAAAAATATTGAAGACCCTGACGGAAACCTGATGGACTTAATTATACCGTAAAAAAGCCATTGTATGATATATGAGAAAACAAAGGAGCAGGATTACAACAGAACTACAGCAGCTGGACAGTCCAAGTCCAGTGTAATCAATCAACAGGAAAAAAAACAGCATTGGGATGTCCAGTAACTCCAAGAGTTATTTTTCCAAGTGTGACTTTCGGCTACAATAAAAAAATGGCTGAGAAAGCGGAAACGGCGCACTTGTAATACTTGGAAAAATGAATTTTGTAGTTTCTGGACATGCTGATGCCGCTATTTTATGTTGCTGTGTATTCATTATACTGTAAGTCAAAAGGATCCACTTAGAACAGATTAATCTGAGCTGTCATGGCTTGGTTGTATATGGAAACCATTTGAATGGAACCGCATTGGGCTCGCCAAAAGCTTGACTACATGTGATAATTGTCTTCTTGATATTAGCACAACTAGCCAAATGCAAAAAAAAAAACTGGAGCTAAGCTACACATTTGATGTGGTGTCCATCCAGACTTGTGACCTTCATGTAAAATCAGTGCTATTCATTGTAGGATGGGAGAGCCGAGAGTGTCGATAGTGGTTTATATTATAGGACAAGATATATAAGGCCCATTGGAGTCTCCTGATCCACAGTCAGTGAGCAGATTTTACATTTAAAGATAGTCTCAGAACATTTGACTTCATTCCTTGCACATGTGGAGGGAAGAGACATTTCATCGAGGCAGCAGTTAGCTATTTTTACATTTTCTCATGTGATTCCAATTAAAGGCACGAGTGTGAAATTAAAAGGTGAGAATCTCCATGGTAACTGTAATACAAGAAGTCTATTCCTACTTTCACATTTTGTAGGTATTTCACCAACATGGCATCCCTAAGCTCTATTATAATCATAGTCATTACATCTTGTAAGCTTCGATGACAAAAGCTCTCCATCCGCAACTAGAAAAATCTCTAATGTTACTTGTAATATTGAAAAAAGGTGAGAAATATGTGGAGCCTTTGCCAACATCAGGCATTTTCATCAGTAATAAATAACAAGGGAGAACTGGTCGCCAGAAAAGCAGTGAAGTTTCTCGTAAACATCGAAAACACACATTACTCCATCTTGGCATAGAAGCTTGGCATTCATGCTCCATCTACAGTGTTTACTTTATGGGACAAAAAATGCTAATAAGGAACCATGTGTGGGTTAAGTGTGCTATTTTACAGGCCATGTACTTCAGAGGGAGCGATGGAGCAAAAAGGTTAAATCATTGTATGCAGCTGTGCTTCTAAGTGTAGATTCACCTTTCTTGAACTTAATCTTAGGCAATCTTATATATCATAATTCCCACATACAAAAGTATTATATCAATCACTCCCTCACTGAAAGGGAGAATTTCAAAAATGGAGAAGAAAAACCATAGAGTGCTCAAAATCCCCAGCTTCTCTGTCAGCTCTTCAACAGGGTTTGCTGTTCTGAGCCAACATGTGTCTGTGGATCACAAGCAAATATGTATTACAGGGCAACAGTGAGGAAGTCAGCTTGGTTCTTCTTAAGCTTATTATTGGATTGTTTCTAATTAGCAGCATAGAAATTAATATATGAGTATATATTAGGGAATTGTGGTTTAGGCTGTATCCCCAGCACGTGAGCAGGTTCACCAATGACATTCCTACACCTGTATCTATATCGTTACATAGCTAGTACGGTTGAAAAAGACATGTGTCCCTCAAGTTCAACCAAGTTATATTATCATAACTTGCAGAAACATAACACTGATATTTATTGCAGGCACAATGGCATACTTTTTAAATACTAAGTTAAATTACACAGTTTAGTCACATTATTATGATCATCTAATCTCCAGAGTAAGCACCATGTGCAGCACAGACAGCAGCTAAGTAGGCTGGGAGTAAGATCCTGGAAGGTTGTCACAGGTATCTGGAGCCGTGCTGACGACAGCATATGCCACAGCTGCTAGATGGTATATGGGGGAAGCATCCATAGAGAGAACATGGCCATCGAAGTGTTCCCACAAATGCTCAGTTGGGTTCAAGTCTGGGGAGTTAGGGGGCCAGTGTAGTACTTGAGAGTCTTGGTTATGCTCTTCTAACCAATCTCATACATTTTTTAGCCATGTGACATGCTGCATTGTTGAACTGGAATATCCTTTCTGCCCCAAGAAAATCAGAGTGTATAGATGTATGTTGTCCGCAAGGATGGATTTGTACTTAAATTGGATGAGAGTGCCTTCCACATGGAGGAGTGGACCCAAGAATGTCATGAAAATATTCCCCAGACCATAATGCTGCCCCCAACAACTTGTGTTTATCCAGCAATGGTTGCAGAGTATTTGTTCTCCATTTGATGAATAGAAAACATGACTCATTGAAGAATACAATCCTTTGCCAAACAGCGGAGGTCCAATTCTGATACTCTCATGAAAATTGAAGCCTTTTTTGCCAATGTAACTTCATTAGAAGGGGGGCAGTGACCATCAGTCTTCTTTGGAGCCCCATATGTGGAAGATTTTGCTGAATTTTTGTTCTGGTATCCCTCTGGTTTATTCTGGTGGGGAACTGCTCCACTGTCAGTTGGCCTCAGTGCACCTTTGTAGCTGACGTTCACCCCTCACATCAGTAGCACTTATTCACAATGTCGCCATTTGTCCACTTCCCATACATTTTCACCACAGCAGCAAGCAAACAGTATGCAAACGGCTCACTTTTAGAAATATTGCCACTCTTGGTCCTAAAGCCAATAATCATCACTTTTTACAAATCTGATAACCAATAAAAGCTATGAGGGATATTTGTACAGACAGCCTATCATACACCTTATAAACCCATCAAGTCAACTCATGACGTGATTTCCTTCATGAGCTATAAGCTGCCAAAGTCAGAAGTAGGACATGTTCATAATAATGTGTGTGTGTGTACAGACAGCTAACAGTATACAGTGGTTGTATGGGGAAAACAGACTGTAACCTCTGCTTGGAACAGGCGCTCAGGAAAAGCAATTCAGTTAGAAAGTGCTAAAGCCAGATGTAGACATACCATCAAAAAGCCAGTGTGACTTGTTTTGTGCAAGAAAAAAGATAGAAAAGCCTAGGATGCCACATTACCTATTTTAATGAGTGGGGAAAAATTGTGAAATATCCCAATATAAGCAGACAAAGTTGTGGATCATAAATCCTAAAATCATAGAAAGGAGATGGGACAGTCAAGCAATAAGTTCTCCAGTCACAAGCAATATCCATTATGGTAGTGTTAATGGCCTTCAAAAGGGGACCTATTTTAATATACATGATGGAGTCATCTCATAGGTCGTTATCATGTTGGAATACTGCCCTGCAGCCCAGAATATACAAAAAAACTCTAAACCATCACTCTGTTAATGGCATAGACAACACTTAATACAATGTAGCTCATACAGGTACTACATAGTGAAAAGACAACTCATAGTTGCTTGAATTTCTCTTGTGCATTCCCTGGTGTGTTCGATTTTCAGGTTCCTCTCAAATGCGAAGAATCGGCTGCTCCTAGAGAGCTGTTGGGATCACAAATCCAAATGAATATCTTTCCCTATTAACTGCTATATCTTACACCTATTCAGGGACATGCATGTTCATTGCCCCCAAAAAGCATCCCCATATACAAGCACTTACCCTAGAATGCCCTACAAAAAAAAACTGACTGTAGGCAAGACACATTTGTCTTTGTACTCCTCACCTGGTTGCCACCACACATTCTTGACACTGTCTGAAACAAATAAGATTATTTTGGTCTCATCAGCCCACAGGACATGGTTCTAGTAATCCATGTCCTTAGTCTGCTTGTCTTCAGCAAACTGTTTTTGGGCTTTCTTGTGCGTCATCTTTAAAAGAGGCTTCCTTATGGAATGACAGCCATGCAGACTAATTTGATGCAATATGCGGCATATGGTCTGAGCACTGACAGACTGCCCCCCCCTCCTCTTTAACCTCTTGCTTGCAGAAATCCTTTCTGGATATGACTCTGAGCACATGCATTCAACTTCTTTGGTCGACCTTGGCGAGGCCTTTTCTGAGTGGGACCTGTCTTGTTAAACTTGTCTTGTTAAACCATTGTATGATCTTGGCCACTGTGCTGCAGTTCAGTTTCTTCTTATATCGTAAGCGATCTTTATGTAGAACAACAATTCTTTTTTTCAGATCCTCAGACAGTTCTTTGCCATGAGGTGCCATGTTGAACTTTCAGTGACCAGTATGAGAGAGTATGAGGGCAGTAACACCAAATTTAACACTCCTGCTCCCCATTCACATCTGAGACCTTAGAGCACTAATGAGAAACATGACACCGTGGAGGGAGAATGGCAAATTTTGCATAATTTGCCCATTCTCACTAAGAGGTGTACTCACTTTTGTTGCAGTGGTTTAAACATTGATGACTGTGTTTTAAGCTTTTTGAGGATACACCAATTTTACACTTTTATACAAGCTGTACACTGACTACTATACATTGTATCAAGGTATGATATCTTCAGTGTTGTCCCATGAAAATATATAATATCTACAAAAATGTGAGGGTTGTATTCACTTTTTTGAGATACTGTATATACATTAAAAAACATTAAAATACCTGACACATCAAGGCCATGTTATGTTGCCTGAAGTGAATCAATCAAGTAGCATCAGTTAATGCAAACCAACCTCGCAGAATTCCAACAGTGTTACCATAGCAACTACAAAAGAACTGCACCAAAGAAAATTAATTTAGAAAATTATTCAGAAATAGTAACAGTATACATGTATGTAGGTGACTATACTACAACATTTCTGAATAATATGGTAGGTGTAATGTTTCATATTTTGCCATAAATGATATGGTTGATGTTTGGCTTATATACATAGTGGTATTATACCATCAAATACTATGTTCAGGGGCAGCAGCATGTCACATGGTGTATATTGATGGCTGGAATAGCTGGTATTTGGCAATAACGAATACAAGCTCTTGCAGTTCTGAATGTCTGTTACATTGGTGAACATTAAGCAGTGCTTTATTACTGCATTGGCCTGTAAATGAAGAGATGGTCCAGAACCCGATCAAATTGATGTTTATAACTAATTATTTACGTGAGATAGCCATGAAGTACATTTTCATTATAGTTACCAATTGATTTTGTAGCCCCTCTTCCTGTCTCAGATGTCTAAATTCTGTCTGATTAGTGAGGAACAGGAACGGACCGCTGAGATGAGTATGTATCATCACCATCTGTTGTTTTCTGTGTATAAATGTTGGCAGAACATGTCTCAAAAATCTAAAGAGAGTAAGAAACAAAATGTCAACTCATATCAGCAGGAAATACTAATAGAAATTATCAAAACAATATAGATACCTGACAAGTTGAAAGGTATGCAGCTGTTCATTGTGTTTTGTGTGCCAGTTAAAACCCTCGCTCGAATTGCTGAATTTTGAGCTCAGCACTTCAGATAATATTGACATTGTAGTCACTACACCTTTTGACTTTTTCATTTTACCTTGAATTTCTACCTCTTCTTCATTCCATTCATTACTTGGCTAAAGTGTCAGACCAATTGGGCAGACTTGATACCTGGAGTCTTCACATAGGCATCCAGCTGAGCCTTCAGAGCCCATCTCTAATGACTTATATGAAAAATCTCTTTTTCTCAAACTTCTTGTCAATCCCAAGCATTCTCCACCTGCTGTGCCAACTTTCTTTGCAAAAGGCAGCTCGCATTATATTTGGCGGTTAGTGTGTCTTGATTGTGCAATACATATGCATCCTTCTGTCAGCAAGGCACAGGGAAGCAGAAACCTATTGTTCTCTAAACATTTCATATATCCTTCTGGGAGAGTTTGGTTTTGGTAGAAACCTAAAGTTACAAAAAATGTTTCAATTAGAAAATATTTCTAAAAAGTTATTAGAGAGAGGAATGGTGACAAATTCTTAATGAAGTGTAGTCCCTAAAATTGGGTAAATTGTGATATTGCTTTTTTAAAAGGGGTTACCTCACTATGCTGTTTCTCAAAGCCACAGGCATTTTCTGTTTTTATACTTCCTTATTCTTCCTGGTTAGGCTGTGGGTGGATATAAAGCAGTGGTAAGCATATCGGCTTTGTATTCCGATCTATTATTTTGCAGTGCAGAAGGCTACAGAGCTCAAAGTTAACACAAGTGTTTTATCGCCTTTGTTAGAGATAACACACTCTGGTCTCAAGCTACAGTTCATCATCTTGTGGTGACCACACTCCCTGCTCTCTGTCTAATCAGGAAGGGAGAGCGTGACAGTAACCAGAGAAACCTGTGTATACATAGCACAAGTAACCTCTTTCTTTTCTCCTGACCAAGGTAATATCAAAAGAGGAATGTATTTGGAAAAAATCTTGATTTAGCATTCCCTACATGTTGAATGCTAATCTTTGTAGTGAGACAATGCTTTTAACCCTTTATCAAAATTGAACGTATGAGTAAGTGCTAATGCCAGTAAGGGACTTTGTAGTGGGATCACATCGCAGTGCTAATTGCAGCTAACACTCGCCGGTTACAGTGCGGGATGGTGCCGGTACCATCCTGCGCAGAGGCGTAACTTGGAACTCCTGGGCCCCAATGCAAAAAGCGAAATTGGGTCACCCAGCTACTATGTGTTATTTATAATACTTGTGTCTTCCTATGTAGCAGGATGGTTTTTGGGCCCCTTCATGTTGCAGGGCCTGGTATCAACTGCTATCTCTGCACCCCCTATAGCTACGCCCATGATCCTGCGTTATTTAACCCCTTAAACCTCTTTGTCATTGATTTAAACGCCGTTCCTCACTTCTATCAGGGCGCTCGTGGCGAAATTGCGGGCTCCTGATCGTTAACATGCCAGCTGGAAACCTTTTGAAGGCTTCCATCACTGCCATGATTTCTGTTTTACTACTTACTGCCCCAGAAGTAGTAAATATCCTGCCCACGCACATTTCAAAAATTTAAAATGTTTGGAATTTTTTTACGGTACCAAAAGTAACGAAAACCGTACATGTTTGGTATTGCCTGATTTGCATCAACCTGTGGAATACAGATAACACATCATTTTTACCGTGGATTGGACGCCATAAAAGCAAAACACCCATAAACATGGCACAAGTATGGTTTTTATTTTCACATTTTGCCCCACTTAGAATTTATTTTGCAATTTCCCAGTATATTCTATAGTACGATGAATGACACCATTAGAAAGCTCTCATATGTCTATGTAGATGAAAAAACTAAAAAGTTATGGGTCCAGGAAGGCAGTGAGGGAAAAACGAACGTGAAAAAAAAAAAAATAGGCCTCGGCGTTAAGGGGTTAACATACATGCTAGAAAAGATGCAAACTGGGTTGAATATTAAAGGCAACCATTCTGCACTGGGATATAATTATATACTGGATTCCATTGAGAAACTCATGGGAAAAGAGCTGACGAACTCCACAGTGCAGTCTGTTGGATGTAGCTCGTAGGAGCCTTGCAATGTGAAAGCGATTTGAGCCAAACCAGTTAAGTTCATCTGCAGACAGCTGTTTCAGGGTATTTGCCCCTCGTCAGTGCAGCGTAGAACTTACTGGTTGGCTGGGTGAGAGGCAAGAGTGGCTTAAAAGGGGGGAAAATCTCTCCTTGGGGAGAGCCACCAATAAATTGGTCGGTGTGAGGATTTACTCACTGACTGTTTTGCATAAAGCAAAGACTTATGGGAAAAGACCTAAGGAACTCCACAGCACACTGTATTGGATGTAGTTATCCTCAATTCACATGTAGCTCGCAGGAGCCTTAGAAATAATCCAGCAGTTTCACAATTTACTAGCCAGATAGCTTGTTATTATGAAAGTTAAGTTTGATAGAAGGAATGAACAATGGACAAAGGAATGAGTCAACACTGTTTATTTACATTGACAGAGGGGTTACTTATAGTATTGCAGGGTTTTTAGTTTTACTTTGGTTAATTTTGTATTAATAGAAATAATCAAGCCATAGTCCCACTCAGTGTGATTTGACTTGGGAATAAGTTGTGAAATTGTAGCCATCAAGATTTTAGTGCTTTTATATGTGAGGAACGCTTAAATAAAAATAACTTTTTGGATGACTTTGGTTTGCAGATATCATCTTTTGATGGGGAACTAAGGGCCACATGTATGAAACTGTCTAGGTCTAAAACTCACTTTATTGCCAATAGAAACCAATCAGAGGGTTTTCTTGACCTTTTTAAGTAATTCACTTCACTGAACCACAAGGGTGTCAAACCATTTTTCATTTTTACAGAGAGCGACATCAGAATTATGGTTGCCCTGAAATAGCTGTTAGAAAGCCTTGGAGGGTAGATATGTGTGTTGCTGAACAGAGCCATGTGGAGACGTGCACCTTAATTCTGAATCCAAGATAACTTCTGCTCCCAGTTTTGTCACTGCCACCTCTGCCAAGCACTGTTTGTGTCCTACTGACCAGTCCTTCTGCATCCAGATCTTGTCTATGCTTGATGTATCTAAGCTCTTGTAGGCCACATAAAATGATGTGGCAGGCCTTATGTTTGACATATGTGCCCTACTAAGTGGCACTAGCTACTTGTATTACTGTTGAATAAAGTCCCTTCTTACCATTCTGTTCTTTACCTTTCTTTGGCTTAATTGTAGAAAATATATGAGCTATTAACAAATTAGTACCTGTATGTTTTAAAAAAGTTAAAGGGGTTGTCTCGCTACAAAGAATAGCTTTCAAATTGTAGGGAACACAAAATAAAGACATTTTCCAAATATATTGCTTTGTTCCTCTCTTTTCCCTAAGGAGATACAAGTGAATTTATGACCTCCCTGGCTATTTCAGTTCCCTCAGTAACCGACCTGTAAACAAATCTCCCCCTGCTGTTTGTTCAATGAGATAACAGTGAGTGAGTCATCACACAGGTCAGGGTAGTGTTCACAGTGTCCCTGATGCCAGGCAGTAAAAAGCTTGATTTATCTCAAGTAAACAGAACTGTAATTAGGGCTTTTGTTAGAGGGATCAGATAAGAAGTCCTGTGAGCAGTTTGAGAAGCTAATCTGATCTAATTAGCAACTGAACAGGCATGGAGCTGTACAAGCATGGAGCTTATGCAAATTAGTCAGTCTGAACCAGGAAGTGACAGAGTATTTCATTCATGCATCCTTTGAAACCCTGTAGGGAGACAACTCCTTTAAGTAAAAAAAATCTATATACATCTTGTTGTGCTAACTTCGTACCTCACTGCTTTATAGTCAGTTATGACAACTTCCTCATTATTTGAAGCAAAGATGATAATTTGCAGCATAACCCGACTTTTATATTCCTATCAAATGAGATAATAGAATTAGGAGATATTGGAAAATAGTTTTTTTTTTTACAATTTAATATTATTTTGTGATGGGACAACCCCATTTATTACCAAATATTTTACTTATGTAATTTCTGTCATTGGTTGACGGACCTGATATTAAAAGGGTGACTGCACTGTTGCAGAACAAGCAAAGCTGCATTAGCAAATTCTTCCAGATTATTTAGATTACATTTTTTAAATTTTTTTGGGAAGCCAAATAACAGTATGTTTCTTTTTCTCTTATTTTAGCATTATTTAGCATTATATTGGTCTATGTAGGTATCAACATTTTGTTGTGCTATGTAGACAATCCTCCAGCCTTTCCAAACTGTTTTGCAATAGAATTTGTTTATTAGATACTGTAGGATCCCTACGCAGTAAAATGAAAACAAGAACCCTCTTCTTGGAACAATTTTAACTTGGCACTTCCTGGCTACTCTTGTCTAGATGGAAAAACACAGTCACAGAGCCAGATATCAGTTTTCCTGAGTGTGGTATAAAAATGATTTATTGAAAAGTTTTACTGTTTGAAACTTGGCTGAACATTTGAATCCTTACCTACTTATTTAAATTCTTTAAACATATCTGCATCACTGTGTTGTTTCTAAGAAGTTACAAATCCAAAAATGGTCCTGTGATAACATTTAGATTGTTTATTGCTCTGCTGCCTTATTCCTCAATAGGGGCTAACTATAAAATGCTCTAAGGTTCAGCCTTTACCCACACCCTGGAGCCCCAGATATACGGAGACTGGTACTCTAAATGGCATGTTCTAGTTGAAGGCCCTGTTATAATTTTTGTTTTAGAACCTGGCCTGGAAACTTCCAGTTAGGCCCTTTATACCCTAACTTTTTCAAACTTGATACTAGAAAGTATTTCTGATCTGTTCTTGAAAACATGGGTGCCTTGGTGTTTGTTTTCGTCTATGATTGATTTATTCTCAGATGTTGCACCTAGCGAATTAAGATTTTTGAACATAATCAGCGAAGATACCATCTGTCATGAATGCTTTTTTGGTAAACAGAAAGTGAACCAATAAGAAATAAGCATATATTGTGAGAATTAGCTTGACAAAAGATAGGCACAAGCAGGTTTGGATGCAAAACAGAGGGTTCATTTAAAAAATGGCAGAAAACAAAACAGGAATAACACAAAATCCTTCTGGGAGGTTTAACAGCAACCATTTAACGTCCAACAAAAATAGCTTAGCTTGAGTGCAGTGATAGTCCATATGCCGACCAGCAAGTCTGTATCAGTCCAGTTTTGCAGGGCTTCTCTCCTTTACTCCTTCTCGGTAGCACTTGTGGAGAAAATAGCTCCCAAAACACTCTCAGCCCGCAGTTTGTCTTCACGCCTGGAGTCTGGAGCAACAAGCTTTAAAGACCTTAGAGATCCAGCAACGGATATGTGGGGAAAACCTCCCACCCAACACTACAGCTGTTCTAGAAAAGCCAGCCCATTTTAGCTGAATAGCAGCTATATAACATACCAAATGTCAGTAATCTGCTGTTACTGATCAAGAATTGCTGACTTTCCCCCACCGAGTCCCAAAACCTTGGTGGCACATACCTTGTAGTTCTCCTACTACAATGTAATTGTATGTAAAGGCCAGGATGTACTGGAGGATCGGCCACACTGACGTTCCTGGAAATTCACCATGGAATATATTAACTTGCTTGGCACATATCTGTCGTCCACTATTTTTCTTGGTGATTGGCTACAATATATATTAGAGAGGTGACGCACAGTTTAACTTGATGGTAATATCATGGCTTTCCATGTTATCTCTTCTTAGATCCCCACACAACTGAAAAGGATTGGAAAAAGTTGAGATAACTTTTTGTGCCGTGGTATCTTTCTAGTTAATCTTTGTCCTATTTATACTGTAGTATATGTCTAATAACCGAATGCCTTAAAATGCCTATATTATGAGACCCATTAATATCCTAGAGGGTGTAATCTCATAACAGAGAATGGCAGAACTGGCATAAGCAAATTTCTTGAATGTCATTACCAATGATATCATCTGTTTTATTACTGTCTGTCTATTATAGAATCAGAAAAATCCAAACTATCATATATAGCTATTTTTTCTGTCAGTGGAGAATTTGATTTACATGACTCTGCTTTGCCACACTCATAAAGGTAGCAGTTCAAAAATATAAATATAATAGTTCATGTTGACATTGCGTAGCATAAAACACAGAAAAATGCCAGACTTAATGCTACAAAAGCATATTATAAAATCAGTCCCCAGCAGGATACAGAGAAGCCACAGTGCTGCATGGGAGAAATTGTACAGGTACTAAATACTGATAAACAGTCTTTCACGCACCCACGATTCATGTTGGCTGCTTAGTATTACACTTCCACATAGATAAGGCTGCTATACCGTGCCAGTCATGCGGTTATATATAATACTATGCTGGCTCACAGCCTATAAGTGATGCCCATTTTAGTTGATAAGGCATGCTTCCCAGCACAACACAAAATACTGACACTCCAGGCTCCCCCCATCACAGGGAAAGACTGCATAATGAATACATATCAAATGGGAGGCATCAGTTGACTTTTTTGCCAAAATATGTAAGCATGCAATGCACTTTATGGGTTTTGGTAGTCTTGAAATCCTCAATACTATCCTTGCAAACATTTCACACAAAAAATGCGCTCAAACTTACATTAAATCACAATAGAAAAACATTATCTTTAGTGCTCTAGAGGCAGACTAAGAAACAAATCCCAGAAGAAAGGAAAGAAACCACAATGCTACATGGAAGAAGCGGCTAGCACCTTTATTGTATTCAGTCACCCCATAATCAATAGTAGGGGTCTCATGTATGAAAATGGTCTCAGTCTAAGACTTTCTTAATTGTCCAAAGCAATCAATCAGTGCGCCCCTTTCATTTCATATAGTGCTCTGAAAAAATGAAAGGAAAGCTCTGATTGTTTGCTATGGGCAACAAGAAAAGTCTTACACCTAGACAGTTTTCATACATGTATCCCTAGGTGTATAAGGTGTTCATCAATATTTTGCACTGTTGCAACTCCCATGTAGCACTGGATCTTCTCTGCACCCTACTGGAAATTGGTTTTCACCCTGCCTTCATAGCAGCAATTACACATTTTGTCTCTGGTTTACAATAAATTTGATTCCATGTTTTTGTGATTTTGTAGCATAGCTATATTTTTTGGGGTGTAACTATGTGCTGCACTGCTCAACCACACAGGGCGTGCTGGGTGTGTTTGGAATAAGTGTCTATAGAGACATAGAAGTGTGTATAAAAATCAGGACACATTGGAGCAACAGCAATTATTTGCAATGTGTATATACCATACTTACCAACTTTTGGAAGCGGCCTTCAGGGAGATTTTGAATTGCAGTTTGTCGTCTTGATGGTTTGAGTGGGCCACACCCCCTGATTAACATGACACACCCTCTTTTGCACAAATCCACACCCCTTTTCACATCTGTGTAACAGCTTTGGAGGAAAGCTGATGAGGGATGTGGTATAATTCAGCTTTACTGGACGATGGATCTCCTAACCAGCATCCAAGCTGGGTAACAGCACATCAATCAGCTTTCCTAAAAAGCTCATTGTCAACTCATTGTCAACTTGTGACTATGTTTGGACCCTTTTCAGCCATATATGCTGCACTAGTGTACATAGTGTGCAGCTCATTTTTGGAGTGTTGTTCGGCATGGTTTTTGTCTTGGCTATTAATTTGTATGGGTGGAAACCTCGTCCAAAACCTCATCAAAAACCTCTTATGAAGAAGCGTGTTTCAGGCAAGGTTTTGATGCTCTTTGGGCACTAAAAAATCAGCATCCAAATAAGCCATGTGAACATACCCTAGTAGGCATGCCCAAATGTGTATTCTAAAAGTTACCAGTACTTGATATGACTGGTCAAATAATATACTGGCACTGTCCCCGTGGAAGTAAAACAGTCGCTGCCGGTGGTTTACCAGTTTGGTGGCAAACTTACCATAGCTGGAGATTAACCAACTCTTCTGGGAGTCTGGGAGGACTCCCACTTCTCAGGGAGTCTCCCTGATGATCAGAGAGAGTTGGTAAGAATGCTATATACCCTTTCATTCCCCTTTAAGTCCTCATATAGCATACAATCTAATTTATTGTTGATTTTGCAGTATTTACAGTTACTTCTGTAGTTCTCCCTTTCTCTTTTGTTCTTTCTCATGTTTATAGCCAAGTGTCTAGTAAAGTTACTTAACATAAGAAATATGACATCTATACCTGTTGTTTAGAGATTTATGCTATTTTATTTTTCTGGTAAATCTACAGAGATTGGGTATATTCAGAGCCAAAGTTTCATCTGTAGCCTCAATCATGTCCATTACTGAGTATTATCTTGCAGGTAAAGATAGTATATAAATATAAGCTATCCAGATCAATAGAATTCCTCTCCGATATAGCTCTCTCTTTTATTGTCCGCTAATGTCTTGCAGATACTTGCTAACCAGCTACTTGAAAAATCTGCAGAACATTTCTTTCTTTAATTTCCTCATTAACGGGCACATTTTGTGTAGACAAATTTTACAAATAATATTAAACCTGCGAACTTTTTAGACAAGATATTATAGGTGGAAACGTTCAAAGACTAATTTAGTTAGAATGAAATGATATGAGATCTTGGTGGTACTGATTAGCTCTGGAGAAACAGATCTGTCAGTCACTTGTCACCAATTTGAGGTGGCTTTCTTGTAAGTATGCAGCCCATTAAATAACCTTAAACAAGACTTAGGGGAGAGTCTAAATCCCTAGTAATGTTTTAAGGATATTTTAAGAGTCAGTCATTGACAAGCAGATTATATACCTCCAATAGGTGACACTACATAGACAGACTACTTCGGAAATTTTGATAAAGGCATCTCTAGAACTTTCTAGTTAATGAGACAGTATTCAGTTGCTTAATGTTATATATTTTGATGGAATTGCTTTGGATCCCAGAGGTTAAACGTCAAACTCACTACCCTAATGATATTTACATGCTGGTGTGAACTGGTTCCCAACTTGTGTGCAGTTATTTACTAAGAAATTGCTACGCTCATGAATAGTAGGTGTGTGAGTGGTTGCTGATTGGCACTCTGCATCTGTGCAACTTCTCTCATGTGCCTACTGGGAATAGATTTTCACTCTGCCTCTATAGCAGTAAGTATATTGTGTTCCAGATGAGGTGGGATATTCAGTGTGTTACTCGTCTCTATACATTTAATCTTGCTCATTTAGTGACTCCATAGCCACTTACGTGAGAATTACAAGCTGTTGACTTCTGAAGATATTGTAACCCATCAATGATCTTGGGAAAGTGATATCAGTAGACAAATTTGGCACCACTGTCGCCACCATATGACTGGCAGAAGACACTGGGGGAAAAAAAACATAGGATTATTACTTAGCTCTTAAGTCATACAACAAACCCAGTGGTGTAAAACTAAACTGTATACCTGCACACGGAATCACTGCCTCTTAAATTCTTAGGTTCTGTTCATACTTAATTACCTATTAGTTTGTCAACTTTCTGTTGAACCTTGACAGCTTGCAGAACTATTCTATACAGTAGGAAAATATGTCAGTGGGATCCTTTGTAATCCACTTTAGAACTGATTATGAAAGAGTTTCTGTTAACAGATGACATATGCCTTGATACAAGTGGGAACAGAGCCTAAATTGGTTGTAAATCGCTAATAAACGTACCATTTTTTTAACAGGATTTCTGTTTTATGTCATGATAGCATAGATAAAGGAAAATAAACTTACAGTTAGTTACAAATAAGGATGAAGCACAGAAGATCTGGCAGATATCATTTCTGCTCTGTGTTATTTGATCTCAGGGCCAACAAAGTCCATTAGAAAGAATTTTAAAAACTTGAGGTAATTTTCTGTCATACAGTAGTAGAGTTTAATTGTCAAGTTAAACTTTGCTACATTTGTACAATGATATTAAATTAAAAATAATTTATGGTACACTGGGATGTACACAGTTCTTTATTCTGTACATCTTGCAACTTTCTGTGTTTAATTCAGATGAAATATTTGAGTGATTTACTTAAGATGGAAAATAAGTCAGCTCCCTATATAAAGCATACATCTTGTAGTTCAATCAAGGAAAACTGTTTTATCATTTTATCATGTTGACTATTGTATACGAACATGGCTGGAAGGAAGGTGGTAATGTAGAAATTTATATTCAGCGGTAGCCTGCTGAGATTGTAATTAAAAGAAGAAACAATAAAATTCAGAATAAACTCTTTCTAAAACAAATGGCTGTGTTCCCAGAAGAGAGATAAGTATATTGGCTATTGGAGACCATTTTGTTTTTACATTGACCTAGAAAAATGCTTTCTGTGAAATACAATATGAAACAACAATATGAAAGGAAACCAAACCAATTAGTATTCCACCAATGTGTAGATGGATATTATGGGTCTTTCTTTTTTTAATTTGTGCCTGAAGGTGATTTGTGGGTGGATGTAAGTAAAGTTTAGAACATTCCAAACTTCTGCTCGAACTTCTAAGATGAAGATTGCACATGAATCATGCAGAATGAATCATAAATACCCACACACAAGTACTCATAATGTTAATGCAAAGATTAAAAAAACATAATTGAAAAATCTCTCCTACACAGACACAATAAAGAAAATGAATTTAGGATTGTTCTCTCTAATGATGTATTCCTTATGATGTATTTTACATTACTGTAAAAAATAGAGCAGCTACAAATGAATATAGTGTACATTCAATGTATAATATTTGGGGCAAATCTGAACTACATTTGCCAATTAAATTTCCTTTCTGAACACACTCATGTTCACTGGGCAGAGTGTACTTATATTTTTAAGTACTTTAATGATTTAGACAACCCTTGTAACTTCCAATTACAATGTTTCTTAAAGGGGAAGTTCATTGGTATTTTCATAATTTAAGGCAGTTTTCATTATATATACATGTAGCAAAGCTTAACTTGACGATTTAAGCATTCTGATATTGTGGACATTTTAATAACTTTTAAATCTTTTCAATGATTTTTGTTGCAGCCTGAGATCATATGCCTCGATGCATTAAGATAACTAACAAATATTTTTTACTTTGGATGTCACAAAGTTTAACTCAACAGTGATATCATGTCTTTCTATGTTATGTGTTATTAGATTATAACAAATGATATAGAGAACATTTAAAACTTGAAATAACTTTCTGTTTTCTAATGTTATGGTGCGTTACCTTTGTTTACCTTTGTTACATCTGTTCGTGCTCTCTCTTGTTGGCAAATCTCCAGTAAGTCGAGTTATCGGCGCGTGCGCGGCTGAACGGCGCTGGTTGCCATGATGCCGCCTAACGCCGGCGCATGCGCAGTAGCGATTTGAAGACGCCGAGTGGTGAGCGCACCTGAGGCGGTAAACAGCGGTCATTGAACCTATTTAAGATGGGATAAAGGACATAGTAACATCAGCATATCGAGGAGACTACTATCTTGAGTCAGTGTGACGTCCTCTAGGAGATCCTCCTGATGAACCCCATAATATGGAGGGGGAAACGCGTCGAGGATAAGGTTTGATGTATCTTGAGATGATGTTGGATAAATGTATCTTATGTTCCCTACACGGACGATATATATAGACATTTACCCTATAATTGAAAGAGAAAAATTGCAGTGTTCATATCAGTGGACTGTGAGCCTTTGAGTACTTTATATGGGACTCTACAGGAATAGTGATAACTGTGTTTGGATTTTGAATTGATGTATCTTTAAACACTGTACAGAAATGTATATATGTTAATGTTTCTGGTGGTTGATAGGGACATAAAGTGATCTAATAGGGTGAGCCTACAAAGACTAGGCCGTCCTTATCGGAACGATTACTTGGTCTATTTAAGGATAAGTGTAGGGAAATTAGAAAGGGACAGTGTGTATATGTATATATATAAAATATATTGACTAAGGTAGACTTGAGAATCGTATTTTTTATGGGTATATATTAAAAGTTATATTTTAGAGTTTGGATTTGTTTAGGATTTTTTCAGTGACTGCTTGTTGTTCCAAATCCATATAGATACTATTTGTTTCTGAGGAAATTTTTCTGTGATTTTATCAAATCTCCAGTAAGACATAAACTATGATTTACCAGTTTTAAGTATGCACACTAAGGCCATATTCACATGGCTTATTTCGCCGCGGATTGGAGCCATACTGCGCGCCGGATTTGCGCTTCAGTACGGCTCCAATCCGTCCCTGTCATTACGGTAATCTACAGTTCTCATAAGAAAATGTGGATTCCGTCGTCCTCCCTGCTCGGCGAATCCGCCGCAGGAGGGGGAAAAATGACATGCATATTATTTACAGCGCGT